>JAOTRN010000043.1:9782123-9792127 GCA_028566695.1 Bagroides melapterus | reverse complement strand
TACACATGCACACAAGACCACCCACACAAGCAAGTCTGCATTCACTCCATGAACTCCAACACAAGGTGCTTTCTCTCCCTCTCTCTCTCTCTCTCTCTCTCTCTCACACACACACACACACACACTTTTACAGCACTGTTACTGTGAAAAACAAACATAAATCAAGCAGACCCTCAATCATGAGTCAACTGCTAATTAGAATTAACAGTCACTCTACATCATTACATATGATGTGTATTTTTTATATGTTGTTGTGACACCTTGACAAAGCAGGCAGCTTATCTTCTTTAAAATGATGATGTATGTAGATTTACCTTGCCATGCTGAGTTCAACAGATTATGCTTTCAATAAATTAATGGGTACCTTTAAAGGGATATAATGGGAAGCTGGGCATGATTATGATTTGATATGATATGATTTGATATGATATATGATGTGATATGATGTGATAACAACAGACAGGAAAGTTCATTCAAATACTGATTATGTTAAATAGTTGAACACCCCAAGCTATGAACCAGCTTTTAAGTTTATCATGAACAAAGCAAGAACTACACTGTAAAAAGGTGTATCTATTTAATATTTCAATTCTTATTTCCTATATATTACTTTATAGAACCAACCTGACTCAAGTTTATTTGCAGGAAGAAAATAATTTTTTATTTGTAAAGGCCAAAGAGCATTTGTTCTTCCATGAGGTAAATGAAAAATTCTGTTCATTAACCTTTACAGGTAATTAAATATTAATACAAGCCATCAACAAAGCCAGTACACATTCTGGTTTATAAAGATATTCTACATTCAGGAGCCTTATCCTTGTATCCATCAGACTATAACCTCGAAACTCAGCAAGCGTGTGAGCAAGCTACCATTACTGTAATGTACCATTCTAGAGCACTCTTGAGCACAGGCATGCACATACGGCTTATTTAATCTAACACTGAAAGCACTCCTGTCAGAGGCTGTTAAAAAATAACGATACCATGGAGATTAACTCAAGAGCTCAAAGGTCAGAGTGACAGGGTTCTGCACCTATACACTAATGAAGAGTAAAGGATGGGGTGGGGCATCGCCATGGGAACAGTGGGTGTATGGGTGGCCAGGAGACTATAAAACAGACATGTGTTTACTGTGTTAACTGTGTACAGGGTTACTGCGCTTTAACTGTAGAGAGAAGGAGAAAGTCTAACAAAGAATGTGTGAAACTGGGGCATTGTGTAGATGACTGTATTGAAGTGAACACATACATGCACTTATGGTCTGATTAATTCATGACAGGGTTAGGCATACGTAAAGATGGAAGCCCGAAAAAAGCTTTTATGGAAGAAATGGACATTAAAATGCAGCAATGACCCTGTTCTTGTCCTGTTGTGTAAGTGCATGCACATATAAAGCTTGAAAGACCAAGCACAGACTCCAAAGAGTGATAGATGTGTTGTTACCTTTAGGTCCCTGTGTACAATACACTTCTGGTGGCAGTACTGCACAGCAGAAACAATCTAGACAAATACACAGACAAATACAAAGAAACAGAACAGCAGAGAGAGTGAGTGAGAGCGAGAGAGAGCGAGCGAGAGAGAGAGAGAGAGAGAGAGAGAGAGAGAGAGAGAGAGCAAGCGAGTGAGAGCAAGACAGAGAGAGAGAGAGAGAGAGAGAGAGAGAGAGAGAAGTAACATGAAAAAAAACATAATACTTATAAGTACTTGTGCACTTTTCCATCTAACCTCTACATACAGGATCTTTAGCCAGCATCTAAGACTACATTATTAATCTTGGCAGACTTGCTATTAACATCCATCTCGAGAGATCAGATCACAAAAGGACAGCACTAGAATGAGGTCAAACATGTCTTGTTATCTGATGACTCAAACCACTTGGAGAGGCGGTCTGGAACACATGTGGCCACATTACATTTGTAATAGGAATGCTAATGAATCCTGATGAATCTCTGACATCATCAAAAGACTACATAGACACCAGTGTTGCTTGGTGCATGGATGTGAAAGCATTAAACATTAGCAGGCTACTTTTTCCCACACATGTTGTACATGATACAGATCCACATGCTTCTCTCACCACATGAGTGTTGCTTGTCATTGTGTGATCTGTGTCAGTGAATTGCCTGAGCTAACTTATTCTCTTTATAATAATTAGACAATCTCTTCCCCAAATATCAAGACTAGCTTCAATTTTAGGGTTCAGGACTAGACTAAAAGGAAACCATAAACATAACCATTACATAAAAGAGATTAACTATATCTAGATTTATTTTAGTATTTGTAGGATTTTAAAAACTCCTTGCAATGGTAAATTAGTGTGGGTTGTAATGTATGTATGTGTGTGTGTTTTGAGATAGGGTTATTTTTGTAGCTGGTTTAGGGGAAATTTAAGGGTGCTTTGAGTATATTTGGCAACACCTGGTCACTGACAATTAGTTCAAAACACACGAAAAAGCCTGGTTTAAAGCACTATCCTTTTCAGCTCTATCCCTAGTGAGATGTTAAAACCAAGTCCGCCATCTACAAATACAACCTAGATCATGACAGGAATGAATTTTATATCTTCCACAGATACACCATGCAGACAAAACATATTTTGCAAGTCAAATACATATGTATGATTAGACGGAGTATAAACAGAGCAAAGCTCATACCTGTCTGAATTTGGCACGAGCCTCCTTTTCTTTCATCCTTCCATGAGCAACAAGGTAATCGAAAACCTCGCCTAGATGGTGGAAGTGAAGAAAAGAGACAGAAAGATTAAGCAAGGTTGAGTATAAGAAACAAAAAACGAGAAAGCCTAATAAAGAGGTTTTCACTTTAAAGAGATGCGTTCTCAAATCCAGTTGAACCGCCACATATTTATTAGAAACACAGGATGCCTTTAGTGAGTCATGTCATTATTCTGCTTTATAGTTTGATTGAGCAGCACACAACTTCAAAAAATAAATCATAAATGTTCAGTAACTTAGTCCTACAGAGTACAAAAGGCTAAATGGTCTCCTTACCTCCACTGGCATACTCCATAACCAAATATAGTGTCTTCTCTGTCTCGATCACCTCGAATAACTTGACTAGAGGGAGGAAAAGGGTATAAGGGCAGGAGAGAGGATTATCAGCTGGCAGGAGAAGAGAGATTTATGCAAGAGTTACACTGGCTTTTAACAACCCAAAGGCATCCACACAGCACAGGATGGAAATAAGGGATAGTTACAAATATTGAGTGTTAGCACATTTGGCCTGTGTGTTATAGGAATCCATCACATATATGCAGTTTGTCCTTAAACTGTGGCAGCTAGATATTCTATGTAAAACAGTTGATTGTATAGTATAATTTCCAGCATGACAATGCGCCTGAGCACAAAGCACACTCCATGTACACATGATCTGCCAATGTTGGAGTGAAAGAACTTGAGTTTCGTGACAGAGCCCTGACCTCAACCCCATTAATCATCCTTGGAATGAACTGAAACACCAGCTTTGGACCAGACCTTCTTGCTTGGCATCAGTGCCCAACCTGCTGTGCTCTTGTTGGTAAATAGGCAAAAATCCCCAAAGTAATGTTCAGAAATCGAGTAGAAAGCCCTCCCTAAAGAATAGAGGATGTTACAGTAGCAAAGTGGGAAAAAATTCATATTACTGCCAAATGTTATGGAACCTATAAAGGACTCCATGTGCAGTGGTCAGGGGTCCACATGCTACACAGATCATTTTAAGTGTTTATAATTACAGAATGGGAAACAAAAAAAAAAGCACAAAAAAGTTCATGTGTAATTCCTGATGCAGTTGACAAATGACCCGTTAGCAAAATTTAACTGCAACTGCCTCATCTTGCTCAAAATAAACCATGCAAAAAAACTGCAATCGCCCACTGCAGCGCTGAATGAAAATTAAAGAAAACATTTACTAGCTTCTGTGAAAAAATGGAAGAGGAAATGATTCTGAAGTGATGCCACTGGGCCTCACTGTTATAGTAACTGATAGAAATAGAGCGGATTTGTCTTCTTTCCTTCTTCTGCAGCAGTGTCAGTGTGTGACTAGCTATCTTTACATTCAGCTTTTATCCTTCACATTTTGTGAGCTACTTCTACATCAAGGTGCTACATGAGCTTACATTTATATCTGAAGTGTCTAATTAACCAGTTTGATATCTATCTTAAACACATACACACACACAAACACACACAGTACTACCTGATACTAAGCATCATCCACATGCATATAAGCAGCATTTGCACAACTATGTGGAACAGCAGATTCTTCATCTTCTTTTTACTCACCTATATTTGGATGGTTTAAAAGCTTCATGATTCGCACTTCTCGGAAGAGCTGAAGGCAGAAAGAACACAGGGTCGTTTAACACCGTCTAGGCAACACTTCATACACAAAAACTTACAGCATCTTTAAAAAGAAATGTATGAAAAACTAAAGAGGATTTTCGATCACTGACTGAAGACATACAGCCCCTCTTCATGCAATTAAAAGAACACTCACTTTTTGAAGACTGGAAGAATTGAGCTGAGTCTTGTCAATGATTTTCACTGCCACCTAAAACACAGAAAGGAGACAGGAAAAAAAAAACAGATGATTATCCCTAAATATGATGTCTTGCTTACATGAGCTGATATATAACTAGATTATAGTTCTTACTTTAGAGTGTATTTTAATTTGGTCAATGCTGAAAGTCAAAACATAAAAATCTGAAGAAATTCAGATTTCTTACCCTGAAATATCTGCATTCTACACATAAATAAATATCAACACTTAGTGAGACTCCAACAGAAGAATTTGTAAAGAGTGAGAGCAGGACACTGAGAGAGAGAGAGCGAGAGAAAAGGTGGGGAGCAGGGGTTGGAGGCTGAGTGGAGACAAATCAGATAAACTGAAAATCTTGTTACCTCTTTCTCTGTGAGGACATGTTTGGCCAGTTTAACTTTTGCAAAGTTGCCTTTGCCGATGGTTTTAAGCAGGCGGTAGTTTCCGATGTGCGGGTGATCATCCACTGTCATGGTGATGGGGTTGCGGCTTCGTGACATGCTTGCGCGTCCTCCTGCTTTGACGTCTACGGGGGTCTGAGGAAGAACAAGACAAACACTTATTATAATTCATAATGCTTTCCACTGCTTTCCACTTCCAGTGTACATGGACTATGACAAACTTTCTTTGACCTCTGAAGCATGTGCAATGAGGAAATTCTTTATGAATGTTCTTCAGACCTGAGATATAACCATGGACTACTCAGAGAGTTGCGCAGGAGTTGCATGTGTCAGAGTTTGCTAAAAACAGAGGCGTGTCTCTGTTACACATGATTCTGACCTTGAATCTAAGCTTAATTTTCTTGCATGGTATCACCTTGAGTGAGGAGCAGTATTAAGTAACCAAAATATATTTCACTAAATATATGTGGAAATATTTCTATTTAATTTATCTTTCTTGTCTTGGCTGTCTGCCTGAAAAGATCATGTTGTGTAAGGAGCAAGTTGAACTAATGTAGGGGTAAAACACTAAATGTATAGGGAATAAAGATGTATAAATAAGTGTGCTTTTGTCACACAGTGAATGCCACACTTTAGATCAAGTTGGGTAGCTACATACTGGAGTGAAACAGACATCTGACTAATCAATTCTTTTTGGAATCAGATACCGGCTGTTAAGATCCACAATGCACCTGTACTGTTACATCACTGAAACCAAGAAAAGTGTTACACACTCTAAAGGGAACAACAAATTATTAAAATGTTTAACTTGCATAAAAAAATGGACATTTATCCAGTAAGACATGAGGATGATGCAGATGATCATCACGATTTACACACTCTACATCAAACACTTAACACTCACTAATGATTTTCCACAGGTGAAGCATTTACTTCCTTCAGCTGGTCTGTTCAAGATCATATAACTAATTAAGATGTTTTAAACCTATAACTTAAGATATCATAAAAAATACAGTTATGTTATAGTTTCATAAAATATATATCAGCAAAAGTGTTTGTGCCTGAAACACGTTTGATTATAAAAAGAAAACAAGGTTTATAAGGCTTAACCATACACTAATTTTGTCGGGTTTCTGATATTTAGCTCAATTTTTAATTCACAATTGGACAGTTAATATTTTCAGGGTATTCAGCATTGTGCTACTCGGGTGTTTAAGTACCTTTTCTAAACATCCGCTCTCCCACTCTCAATACTCATCACAATATTACTGAGGATTGCTGTTGGACAGAGAAGTGACTCCAGCCCAAGACGTGTTCAGGACAATTCTGTGATGTTCTTAGCACAATTTGCAGCCTCACCTATGTGTCCTGGCTCAACAGCTGTGTTCCTGGGTAATAAGGGTATTCAGATTTAGTGCCAGTACTCAGATTCATCACAGTTCACATGGCAGTGGAAATAATAAATAATGGGATTATTTCCTGAGCGTGGCAGCATTCATGGAAAATACTACATACCTCCTGATGACAAAATTACACAGTAACAAAGCAAGATAGGGTTGCAGTTTCTAGGCGTGTGTGTGTAAGCTAGGCAGACAGGTGAAGCTGGTTAGAGGAACAGGTGCAGATGCTCCAGAAAAGCCCCACACACACACAGAAAAAGTGTCAACTTCTCATGTGTACACGTCAGCAGGAGAAGCACTACAAACGCCCTGTTGTCTCAAAATTAATCATTAAAATATTGCTAGATAAAACCTTGTGTATAAACTACAGCTACTGCTGGAAACATGTACAGTTTGGCTGCATAAACAAAAAGGCTAAAATAAACTTTTAATAACAGTCTCACTAATGTTTTTCCAAACATAGATTAGGTTACAAATTTGTAGGTGGAGTGTTTACTTCCTATATCATGTCTGCTCAGGATCACATAAATGACTAAAGTGATTGGAACTTTAATTCAAGATAATAGAGAAATGAGAGTTAAGTTACTACACCATAACATTTTAACACATTTTATTGGCTAATCACAAGGATTTTTATAATCTATAATAATGTTTGCCATTTTTCATATTTTAGCACCATTTGCAATGTGTTATTCAGCTCATATTAGCATTAAGGACAGCGTATTCCACACAAAATACAATATGGCCAAGTTCATCTGAGTGCCATCGATCTGTCTGTGCATCAGGGCGTCTTTTATATGGACTGCAGTCCATCATCTTGTGCTTTCTCACTATGAGTGATTAAATATATTATGCATCCGGTCTGTATTGAAATAGCAATGAAGTTTATTAACCTGAGGATACAAGCTGATTGTGCAGGAAGCAGCTTTCCACACACTGGGTGTAAAACGAGTATTTATTAAACCAAGGGCTGGTTCAGTGAGCTCCTTTTGAGCAATCAATCACATCACATTTCTATACATACTGTATACACACACAAGAGCTAAGACACAACAGACACAATATGGCCTGTGTTAAAAAGCAGTCAAAGATTTTGACATTAAGGACATCAAGGTCACAAAACGAATACTCTATAAAGTCAGCTCCTGGGTATTAATGGATTTGGCCATTTTGTCTGTCAAAATTTTGCCATGTAAAAATACATACCTCTATATAGCTTTTCTACCAGTGAATACATAAAATGAAATCATTCTGTGAGGGACCCCCATAATCAGTGATCATGTCAGGGCATACAGCAGGTAGTGATGCAAGTGGTATTTGGAAAATAAAAAATAATTTTCCTATTTAGTCCTAGTGTCTTGTGCATTATAGTTACTGACCTAGATTTTTTTTTTATTACAATGTGACAATGTCTCTTGTTCCTTGGGCACAGCTTAAATTTCACTTCTAAAATTTCACATCCTAATTCCACACTGGAATTACCCTGATTCATTTCAGAGATTTTAATATAACTGTAGCATAAGTAAAAAGGTAATGTAAATGAGCGCTGGGCCAAGCACAAGTAATCCACCCAACTTCAAGAAAGTGCACTATGCTCCAATCTAAGCCTCTTCAGAGGTGCCATAGCTAGTCATATGAAAATCTGTTGTTTTTAGTGAGTGTCAAACAACTGTAAGAATACATCAAGACAAACTACTGTGACTACAACTCATGATAATAACAACAAAACTCCATATTTCTTTTATCAAAGAGACAAAAGTCCCTCTTTCTATTGGCTCACAAAGCTGAAATTTGAGATCTTACAGCCACATGAATTCACCTACAAACTCCGTGTGAAGATGCACTCATGCTAAAGTTCTCTAATTACATCACTTTAATATAATGTACACCGATCAACTATAAGATTAAAACAACCGGTCTATTTGTGTATGTCCTCCTCGTGTCACTAAAGCAGCTCTGAAGGTGTGCTGTGCTATCTGGTACCAAGAAATTAGCAGTGAATCCTGTAATTCCTTTAAGTTGTGAGGCCTCCATGGATGAGACTTTGTTTGTCCAACACATCCCACAGACATCTGATCAGATTGAGATGAGGGAAAATTGGAGGCCATGACATACCCTTCAACTCTTTGTCATGTTCCTCACACCATTCCTGAACTATTTTTGTAGTATGGAAGAGCACATGATGACCTTGGTCTGCAAGAATGTTGAGGTATGTTGTATGTGTGAAAGTAACATATGCATGAATGCCAGGACCCACAATTTCCTAGCATAATGTTGCCCAAAGCATCACACTGCCTCTGCCAGCTTGCTTTCTTCCCATAGTGCATCCTGGTGCCATCTCAATGCGCATGAACATTTTGCTGGTTCACCAGTTGTCCTTCCTTGGACCACTTTTGGTATGTACTAACCACTGCATACTGGGAACACCCTACAAAACCTGCCATTTTGGAGATGCTCTGACCAAAAGTTGAAGACATTCCAAGTCGCTCTGATTCTTCTGACATGTTCCACTAGAATGAGATAGTCAAAATGTTAATCACTTCACCCGTCAGTGGTTTAATGCTATGGTTGATCAATGAAGCCAGCATGCGAGATGCGATATCAGTGATTGGAATATGAAATAGTCTTGAAGATGTAGCAAAGTCCAGAGAGGACACGTAATATCCTGACATCACACAAATGATAAGTGTGAAAAACACGGTGATCAAAAATGTGTGTGCATTTATGTTTATGGATTGGAGCGTATCCAGGATGAGGGCAAAGGCAAAGGCATGGAAAGAGGAGATACTAACAGAGTGCTGACCGGCACAAAAGGGAAGGACTCAAGCTTCAAAGGTCATCTTTCCCTCACACATGCTGTACAATTTAGTGTACATAGTAGGTGTTTAGATTGTAGACCTTGGCATAATGGTGTGTGTGTGTGTGTGTGTGTGTGTGTGGGCATGTGCATGACCTCACACAGCTGATACAAAAGCAGCCTGGTATGGGTGGAACTACCATTACATCATCCAGATAGTACACTCACACTGACTCACACAGACACAAAATTAGTGTTGTCTTCCTTTTTACTCTGCATGTTTTAACCACTTGTTTATGAGTGAACTGCTCTTTTCCTGTCACAGGATCAGGAGGCTTTATTCCTAATCTGGACTGAGCTTTGACACCTGATTTACAGTACCTTGTGTCAGAGTTGAGTTTGCGAAATCTGGGATGCACTGGGACACTGTTGCTAAGGTGATGATACAATGTACTCTTCCAGAAAACAGCATGTCACTATCTCCTATGTGGACTGCCGCTTTTGCGTTGATGGACCTTCACACAACAGCTTCTGAGAAAATATACTAAGAAACCTGGTATAGTCACAAACAGCTGCACGCGCACACACAAACACACACACACACACACACATAAAACAATCTACCGTTTCCTTACCAGAAAAAGACTCTGGTTTTTGATTGCTGTGTTACCATGGAGATCTGCTGTTCACTGCAGCAGTCCTTTTGAAATGTTCTCTTTTCTTTACGTAGTTAAAGAATCGGCCGTTCATGCACCCGTGTTCCTTTCACCATAATCAGTACCCCACAGTCACACAGGTAGAGAATACACAAATTTAGTGCTCTCACATTCTTGTGCTCTCTCTCTCTCGCTCCCTCTCTCTCTGTCTCTC
>JAOTRN010000043.1:9732707-9749347 GCA_028566695.1 Bagroides melapterus | reverse complement strand
ATATTTCTTATCAGTTATGCTCAGATTTACAGTAGCTGTTTGCATGCCTCAAGTTAGGCTAAGGATGTTAAGTATTATCTGTAAAGATGACAGTGTGGCTGAAAAACCTGCAACACTCGTAGTTTGTGGACAAGACTGGACACCCGTTTTAAATAATCTTGTCTGTAATATTCGTCTTGCATATTGCTGACATATTCTTGTCATAACCTTCTTCCTGCAGATCAAATCCTACAAGGTCACAGAAAAATTGCCTTTTTCATACCATGCCTTACTGCAGGATTTTAACTTTAGCTTAGATTTTCTTTTAAACAGACGTTTAAAAAAACAGGCATGTTTTACATTATACCCAGATACCTGGGGACGTGCAAACTTTGGCAGTCAAAGTATGCCGAGTTTTAAGTTGCTACTCCATTTTTTTTGACATTCAATCGTGTATAGCAAATCTGCACATCAATAATGGCAAATTTCTCTCAGCCTTGATCCGACATCATGAACTTGAAAATGAAAACAACCCACTCCTTCGACACGTGTGTTTAAAATAAGGGAATAAACCATTAACTAACTTGTCAAACTAGTATGATGCCAGCGTTGGGGTGACACTTTTCGCAAACCTTTCAACGACAAGAAAGTCCTGCACAACATTTTAACTTGACTGAAGGTTCAAATAATTCAAAAGGTTGAAATAGCGAGGACACAACGTCTGTTGCTGCAGTATAAATCTGACCCGGAAGTGCAGGAAGTGGCTGTGTCTAAAATAACACTTTGTTGGGTTTATTTTGCACTACTTGACGCTTTACGTAATTCCCTACGAAGTGCCCTTTGATATGTAACTAGTAGTTGTTTGGGATTTAACCGCTCTCACTGAGGCAGGGGAAACAGAATCGTGAATCCAAGATGGCGGATGAGCAGCAGGAAACATCACAGGGAGAGATGGAGGGTGAGTAAAGAAACTACCTTTTAAAAATTAAAATATGTATCTTCGTATGGGTCTCTACAGGATTTAGAGCGTATAATTAGGGGCTTTTATGTTTTAATTTAAAAGCTGTCTATTGAAAATAATGTTTATTTGTTGTCCGCAATATAAATAGCAGGGGATAGTCAACAAAGACAGGAGATAATAATGTTAAAAAGCAGAAAAGTATGTTGATGCCACTGTGTTAAAGTGGGTGATGAGGTTTTGCACAGTGTCCTGCTTGTTAAATGTTTTGGCGCAGTCTAAATTAGGGTCATCTGCGGCAGTACAAACTGTAGAGCACATTAACACCTTCATTTGCCAACGATCAGCATGATGACTGCTGAAAATTATTTAACGTCTGCATATTAATTTATTTTTTCTAGCAGTCTGTGAGATCGTATCACGCTTCTTCGTTGATATCTTGAGTGAACTTCGTTTGTTTACATACAGACGACTGCAAAAGTCTTCACTCCCCCTTTTGCTTTTAGCTGCAAACTGTACCGTACACAGTTTATTTAAAATTCCAAGGCCAATTACTGGTGATTTTTACAATATGACTGCAGTAAGCTCAAAAATGTGCTATCGCTTTATGCGCCTCAGTCAAGCGTCTAATAACAAACCAGTCAACATGTTAGTCTTATTTACGTTCAGACCCACTGTAAAACTGAAAACCATAATTCACTAAATGAAAAATGGCAGAGTAGCAAAAAAAACACCAAACTAACGGTAACAACAATACAAGACTATGTTTATATTCCTATTCATCAACTACCTAGTCAATGTTTTACTATATTAAACCTTTTGACCGGACGTGAGTGCATTTGTTTTGGTCTACGCGCCTTGTCAGTGTTTTAAACCTAGCTAAATTTGGTGACGTTGTAGTCGCTTTTAGCGAATTGATTTCAGAAGAAACTAGACAAATTAAGACGTTTTGAACATACTTGTGCAACTAGTCACAGGTGCTGGTTATTCACGTTTGGATAGCAGGGTCAGTTGACCCATCACCAATGTGTAAAGCCTGTCAGAGTGACCAAAATACAATCCCTGACCAGCACTGTTGGTCACAGTGTCCAATCCCTGATAAGCATTATTTGTTTCACCTGCATACTTTTTTTTTTGTTCTTCATTTTGTACTTTTATCCTTACTGATTAAGTTCTTGTTGTCTTTTTGTGACTCTCTACCAATCCACTGCCTCTTTTTGTCTGTGCTCTTTTCATTTGAGCACTGATATTGGATATTTTACTCATATGATAGATGATGACAAGTGATCCTCACAATTTAGTGAATATTTCTATAGTGTGTGATTTATTTATTTATTTTGGAGGATGCATTAGTTACTTTCCATGAAAACAGTGCCTGTGTAGTGTCTTTGTGTCTGTTCCATTTCTTTCGTTATGTTCTTCACTGTTGTTGGTGTCGAAAAGTTTTTGTGTCACTGAGCCTGTGAAACAACAGAAAAGATCCTATCTTCTTATCAGATGATTATCTGATGCAGAATATGCATCTAAACTGGTGAGGGTGTCTTATTTCTGATGAGTTCATTCAGTCAAGTCAGTCTATTAGAAACCTCCAGAAGTGACCCAGTTTTTGCTCCTTATTAATCATCTTCTTTTTCCTCTGTCTTATTTAGCAGGAGTGAACTGCCTGGCCTATGATGAGGCCATTATGGCGCAGCAAGACCGAATTCAACAGGAAGTGAGTTAGGACTTTTTAGTCTTGCAGGAAGAAAGATCCACCTTTGCATTTACACAAGAAAGACCAGTTTCAACAGTCTCTATTTTTACAATGTAATTGTTAATGTTTTTAAAATACTTGTAACATTTAACAGGAGCCTAAGTTCATGAAAATACAAAGACTCTCCATAACATGGAGTTATCGTATCAGAAATTGAACAGCAGTCTGTTTTGTGTAGACTGCATTAAATAATTTAATAACTCAGAGATTGTACTAATAACTGTGCATAGTGAATTTGTTCACTATAAAATTTGGTGCTAATATACATTATATCCTCTTTCCATTTAACGCACTCACTTGATGCATGTGTATGTGTGTTTTGAGACAGATAGCCATTAGTATCCCCTTAGTGTCTGACAGACAGGATCTCTCTGTGCTTCAGAGCGAGTATGCTGAAGAGGACACAATCTATCAACTCAAGATCAAGGTGAAGACAAACCCATCATGTGTACATTTTGTTATAATCTGTACTAATATATAACTGTATTTGATTCTTCTTTGACTTTTTTTTTTGTTTGTTTGTTTTTTTTTTTTTGTAAATCTTGGTTTGAAATTAAGAGTTGGACAACAAAAAAAAGCATGTGCCAATTTATATTTGTATCCCGATAATGCCACGGCCATCCATAGCTCAGAGTCCAGGAGAATAAAAGTGGCCATGTTTTCTATCCCCTGCCACCCATTATGAAGCTAAGCAGTGATGGGTGTCTGTTAGCTGAAGTGTGTGAAACAAGGCAGTTGGAACTTTACTCCTAATGCATTGAGCTGACCTCAGTGAGCAGCCATGTGAAAAGATGCAGTGGCCGAAGTGCATGAGTTTTGTATGAAGTACATATAACTTATCACAAAATTTTAGCTATCATGTAATGTAACTAGCAAGTGAGTGGGAATTGGCAGTGATCATTGGGAGAAAACATTTTTTTTTGTTTTCTTTAAGAACATGTACAAAATATTGTAGTGTCAAAGTTTTTCTAATATTATTCTTACAGGATCTTCATAAAAAATATTCATATATCCGGAAGACGCGGCCTGATGGAAATTGTTTCTACCGAGCTTTCGGCTTTTCACATTTGGAGTCACTACTGGATGATGGCAAAGAGCTACAGAAGTAAAGCTTGCATTGTGTTTGTAAATGTCTTTGTAGTTTTGTGAATAAGGCTGTATAGTATCTAACTGTGTTAGGTGTGCAGGAAAACGTGTACTCCAGGAACAGTGTTAAGAACATTAGAGCTATTAAACCAGTATGGTATTATCATTATTATCAAATATGACACTGAAAGAATAGTGGGTTTGTGTGGATGGGGAAAAGTTTAGCTATTGTTTATAATTATACAAACATCACACGGTGGACATTTAAACCCTGACAAATGGTCAGTGAGTTTAGCTACATGGTTGATTGTATGTTAGAATTCGATTTGAAATCATATCCTACATAATTGCTAAGTTTCCTGTGATTCCTGTGTAATCATCTATAAACATTACTATTGTAGGTTTAAAGCAGTGGCAGCAAAGAGCAAACTGGACCTTGTGAACCAAGGCTTTACCGAGTTCACTATTGAAGACTTTCACAACACAGTGAGTAGAAACACACGACTCTGTCTGCATGCTGCTCTGAAGTGATGTGCAAATCCTTATGTGTGGTTTTGTTGATTTCATAAGTTCATGGACCTGATTGAGCTTTGTGAGAAGCAGCCAGCCCTCGGAGAGCTGCTGAGCTCCTTTAACGACCAGAGTGTGTCAGACTATGTGGTGGTTTACTTGCGACTGCTCACCTCTGGTTATCTGCAGAGAGAGCATGCCTTCTTCCAGCACTTCATCGAGGGAGGACGTTCGGTCAAAGAATTCTGCCAGCAGGTAAGACATGGTTTACTGAGTGTTTACTGATGTAGGATTCAGAGGAACACAGAGTTAAGATGATTAACACAAAGCTTAACGGATGATCAAACCAGTTTCAGGACTAACGAGTAATGTTTCTTTTTACAGGAAGTGGAGCCAATGTCCAAAGAAAGCGACCACATCCACATCATAGCCTTAGCACAGGCATTGAATGTGTCCATATTGGTGGAATACATGGACCGAGGGGAGGGTGGCACAGTTAACCACCACATTTTCCCGGAGGGAAGCGAGCCACGCATCTTCCTCCTCTATCGACCAGGTCATTATGACATCCTGTACAAATAAATGTACAACTTCAGTACCATGGTGGAGAATACACCAGAGAAAAGGCCACGATTATTATGCATCTCTGTGTGATGGTGACACCATGGTATTGTGGAAAATGTACAACGAACATCACAAAACTTTCCTAATGTTATGAAGCCCCCTAATGAATAAATGAATGAGTAAAAGTAAGCAGTGATCCAGCATTAGGGTTGTACAGTTTTTTGTTTTCCTTTGTGGTTGTAAATGTTATCAACTTGCTTTTAGTTACTGGGTTTTTTTTTTTTTGGTTTATTTGTTTATGCTGCGTTTCATGAGTTTTATTAAAGGGATTTTCACCTTAGGTCTCCAGAGGTCTTGAATATAATACATTGTCTTGACAATACAGTACTATGTTACAGCCGGTAAGAAGTATGTAAAATATCTGCAAAGATGCACTCAAATGTCCAAACACATAATTGGGAACACTGGTACCCACTGTCATGTGGCAGCAGTATAATGTATACATTTATACTGATACAGTATAATTGGTTTATGATTATATTATGAAATAATTAAAGCAGCCTAGCTGGCACCAGCATCCATGCCACTTGTCAAGGTCACCAAAATCATGTATCTACATTAAATTGCTACCATATGATTAGATGAAAGATTTGCATGAACGTGTTTTCCTATTAAAGTGGCCTGTATGTTCTTCCTAGAAACTTCACCATTAAGAAATTAAAATTTGTAATGGTCCTGATTTCAAATGTACTTTTCAGAATGAGGTAAGTAGAGAAAGGTGGAATGGCTTTTAAATACTAGAGCTTGTGCAAATAAGTGTGAGGGGGAAACTGTTTGACTGCGAATTAAAAAAAAAAAAAAAAACCACAACGCATAGTTTAAAATATTTATAATTCTATAATCAATAGTACACAATTCACACTGGATTTTTAACAAACAAAAAATTAGGGAAACTGATCCAAATATTTTCATACGTATCCAGCGTGAAGGAATTTATGAAAGTATGATACAACAAAAACCAAAAGAGCACAGAATGAGGCAGTATATACATTGGGTAAAAAAAAAAGTATACATGAACATAGTTTTTAGCTGTTTACTGTAACAAATGCACATTCATCTTTGGCACTCTTAAAAACTAAAAGGCAGTTATGAAGAAAAAAATCCCAACATTACATTGTTTTAATATACTGTTGGTTGAAAACACATTAAATGTACAATAAAGCAGCATTCTTTCCTCTAAAGAGGATAAGGATATTAAAAAGCAGTTTGCTCTGTCAGAAACGAAAACAATGCATTATATTACACGTGACATTTGCAACACTGCAAGCATGAGCATTAAATACAAGGAATGTAAGAACTGTATTAAATGATCAAAATGTTAAACACAGCTGCACTGAATAAACACAGCTACAGCAAGAATTTCCTTTAAAGACTAGGCTGCTGCATGTAGTTCTCCAAAATAAGCACCATACATCTGTTCTTGAGTTAAGTCATGAAAGTAATCTTTGGCATCAAAAGTCAGCTATCACTCAAAGAAAAATGCAGTAAAGTTAAGTTATATAAATGAAATATATGAAGGCACGATTATGTCTTCAGTGCTTATGTTTTGCCTGAATAAGTGGACCGTTACCTGAACAGAACACAAATATCCACAGAATAACAGATGCACACTGATCGCTCTAACCTGACTGAAGTAAGGAAAGATGGATATCTTCGGAAGATGGTACTGTGATAGTTTCATTGTAGAGCAAATTCCAGTTAACATTGTGTTGTTCAGTGATTTGACAGCTTAACACTATTCCTGAAACTACGGTACATTTTCTATCAGAAACCCTTCTAGCAACTTATAAAATGTTACATGATTTAATGGGCCAAAGGTTTTTTTTTTAGTGAAAACCTGCTGAAACTCCAGGTGACCAAATCTCAGTAAACAAAACAGTGTAACTGTTGATCTTTCTCTGGGTTTGCTAATAGATATAAATAAATAAATAGCAGTGCATGGACAGGTCTTTAGTTGATATTAATGAGACATGTAATGTACACACATACGAACACACAGCATTATGTGGCTTAGAGTAAGATTTTGAGGTCATTTAATGCTTAGTGTTACAGCTGATCAATTCACTGTGCTTGTGTTTCTTAAGAAGTCTCTGACTGTCACTATTGCAGATTTTTTTTTTTAATAAAATTCATATACAATCAAACAATGATTTTTTTGGAAACTTTCATGTGTGCCCATTCTTGTGCATGTACACACACATGCAACTTTCCTGTACTTTACTTCCAGTTTCAGTAAGGGCCGTATCCCAGACCAAGACTCTCCTTCAGGCCTCGGAGCTGTTCTTCCCCTAGCCGGATTTTGTCATCCAGCTGCCGCTGTTCTACCAGCAGTGCTGCCTTCATTTTCACAAAATGGCTATAATCACGCAATTGTTCTGGAGTCAGGCAGCGACTCAGCACCCTGCCCACAGCCTCCTCCCTCCGGTCCACATGCTCCTTCAGCTCCTGAGCCTCAGCCAGCTGTGCAAGGAGCTGTTTCTTCTTGTCCAACAGGGGGAGCTAGAGTACCATAAGATAAAACCGTCGAAAGAAATAGTTAATCATGGATATTGAGCTATGAAAGTAAACTCAGAAGCACAACACAATAGCACAAGTATCTGGAAAACACAGAATCCAGAGAAAGAGACAAGCAGGAACATATGACACATGTAAATGATTACTTCTCCCACCCACATCTCACCCTCTCACGATGGCCTGATTCCAGATCCAGGCAATCCAGAGCACTCTCCACTCTGAGTAGCCTGCCGGAGAGCGATAACAGAAGACTCGTCACTTTGTCCAGGTCTCCAATAAACATACGGAACTTGTCCACCTCATTTGGCTTGCAGACGGCCAACACCAGGCTTTCCACCTCCTCACCGAGCTGAGCATTGGCTCTGATGTCCTCCTGCAAACCTCTTTGGGCTTCCCGCAACACAGCCAGCTTCTTGCGCAAGCTTTCCATAAGCTGCCTCTGCAAATATTATGGAAAACTGCAGTTCAGATATGAAGGAGCCTTCACAAATGGATAAGTGAGACAGACAGTTTCTATTTCATATTCAGCTAACCTGCCACCTAGATGAAATATATAGAAATCAGCCCAAACCTTGTAATTAAGTTCTTCATCCTCTTCTTTCATCTCCATGAAGTTTGGCATCTTATTAATGAGTTGAGTTTTGTTGGTGGATCCTCTGTGGCTGGCAGAGGAAGAGCCCTGTGGTAATGAGGGGCTCTGTCTAGAAGACCTAGGACAATAAATATTCAAACATATAATGAAAATAGCTCAAAGCTTACTGTTCCCATTACAAACTGCACATTTAGAATGAAACATAATATGTCTCTAAAACTGGTCATACCTCTCTACAAAGTCTCCACTAACTAGATTGCCTCCACGCCAGCCTTCGGCTCCACTCCCTGCATAGTGAGGGAACAGCTCTCCCATAAGCTCTTTTCCAGCTCTGCCACAATCCTCTTCCATTAACGAGTCCACAATAGATGCTCTTTGCCCTCTCCTCATCCCTGACGATAGAGCCTCTTCTTCATTGACAGTGTCAATGTCTGTTTCCAGGACTGTCACTGGTTGAGCAAAACACTGCATCTCTGTCTTGTGTTCTGTTTGCCTCTGCTGCTCCATTGATGTTCCCTCATTCTCAGCACACTCATCTATATCTGTCTCATAGGGCAAAGCTTGATCGTCGCTAGGAGGTAGACTTTGGCTAGAAGGTTCCAGAGTCTTGATGGTGGTGCCAGGCATGCAGATTTGCTGAAGCTGATTCTGTAAATTCTGCTGGTGGTTGTAGTTCATTGTGAAGTAGGACTCAGGATTGACAGGTCCAGAGCAAGAGCCATTCTCCAAAGTAGGAACCGGAACTGATGACATGTTAACATTGTTGCTTGCTGTGTAGTTATGAGGAGAAGTCAAGTCCCACTCTGCTCTATGCTTATAAATGACTGGTTTCACCACAGCTGGTCTGTACTGATCTGAAGGCTGGACAATGCCTTGTTCAGAAAGTCTGAATGGTGACAAAGGATTGAGATGCAAGTGAGGAAATATGAAGAAATAAATGTGATTTGAGATAAAAGCAATAACAAAGTAGTATCACAAATAATTAGGACCTTAAGCAATGACAATGGCAGGGACAGCTTAAGCATGAATTTGTCTTGCAAAGTCTGTGAAATAATTGATTGATTAAATTGGTTCTTAATGGTTTCCAATGCTACAGCGTACTTTTAGTTCTAGTCATTGTTGCCATCTCTACAGCCATTGTTACATAAAGTCCCTATTATCCTTTATAAAAAGCATACCTTTGGCTCGACTCATTTGAGGATGTTGGTGTGTCTCCTGAACTGTTTGTATCAAAGTGCTGATTTCTGTTAGTGTCTCGTTCTTTTGGGGGCAGGGCCACAGGTTTGAAAGCTCTGTTATTTAAGGCAGGGTTTTGTGGAGCTTGGTGACTTTCTGAATGATCTCTTGGAGGAAGGCTGAAGGACCGCTGACGAGTCATTTCCTGGTCTACGGATGGACAGGGTGTGTATGTTTGGAGCTGGGAACAAGGGGCAGTTTGGGAAGAGAAGAGACTGTGGTGAGATGCCCTTCTCTTATGGAACTGCTCCCATTTTGGGGGTGGTGGCCGAGGAGGAGGTGGCCCTTTTTTCTTCTTTGTCTCAACTAAAGCTACAATGTTTTCATCCCGTTCCAAGACAATGGATGAAGACATTCTACTATTATTGCTAGTAGCTGACCCATGGTTACGAAGGCACTTGGTCTCCACACGGATATCATTTTCAGACATGGTTCGGTTTGTAAGGGTTGATGACATGATGGGTTGATCCTCGTTGTTGAAACCACATAGACTGTTGTTCCAGTGACACTGAAATCCCCTACCCACAGTAACCTCTCCTGGTCTTGAATCTCGTCTACCCTGAGTGTAATCCCTAAAGACAAAAAAAAAAAAAAAAAAAGAGTCATGATTTATAGCTTAGCATCAACTGAAGACTACTGCACAATGCTCAATGTACAAAACCTTTGGGAAGCTCTTAATGAATGCACAATTTAGTAGTCAGATTCAGGGCCAAATGCCATAATCACAAACTATATAAAACAAAAAAAAAAAAAGTAAAAAAAAAACAAAAAAAAAGGACAACACTCCTGAGGCCCACCAATCTGTGAACTCAAATACAGGAAGTGAACATACCTTTCAGTCAGGCTAAACTTCCTTCTTAGTTTTGTTTGTTCCAACTCGTGTACCGGAAAAGCCTGTGGAAGACATTTGAGAAATGATTCAACACAGGAACATATTTGGATGCTATAATTGTCCAGATACTTGAAGTAATCAAGTAGAACGATTTTATGAAAAACATTATTAACTCGCTACAGACAACTCTACTACAAAATCTCTCAATCAGAAAGGAACACACCTGGAGTCGATAAACAGTAAAATGGCATCATACATAATTGTTTTTTCTGTTAAAAAAATTGCTAGACATACATTTTAATATAAATAATTATAATATCAATTACTTATAATTAGCTAATAACTATGCTAATGTTACTAAGCTAAAATCATTTTATATAATCCTTTTATAGTTCATCCTTGATTTAGTTCAGTTTGAAACAAATCTTTCTATCATATGCTTAAAAAGGATCAATACATACCTCCAAGAGGCCACTTTTATTTATATACGGCTGGCAGATACAGACAGTTATACAATATGTGCTTAAACCTCCTTTTAACATATCCTCCTGTAGATGCTAGGCTGAAACAATCTCATTGCATAAATCTTGTCTAATATTATTGTTGGCTGGCTGCTAAGGCCCTAAAGCAGGTGGCTCTCTTCCAACATTTTGAACTCAATAAATCAGTCTGTTTTGTTCCATATATATTTCTACATATTTCTGGTGTTCACGCTATTGTGCTATATGTACGCAATGTGTACATATTAAACGTAGCTATGAGTGACAGCCTCACCTCTGTTGGAGTACAGCTCCTGGCCTTGTATCCAGGGCGTAGATAATAGTGGTCAGAATGATACTGCTGGCTGGTTACAGGTCGGAAAGCTGAACATGGCTTTTGGATGTCAGTGTTGGTCTTGTTATGAAAATTGTCAGAGTGAGAATTATGCAAAGTTACATTTTGAGCCATAAGTGGCTGTTTTAGGCTGTCCTGAGGCAAAGGTGGTAGCACTGTGATATTATTAACACCATGTCCTGCATAAAAGCGATCTCTGTTGGTTTCACAGTCTCTCTCCATATGTTGTACTCTCTGCTGCTCTCTTTCAGTTTCCTTTGTTGCCCGTTCTCTCTCCCTCTCCTGCTCCTTTTCCCATACCTGTAGCTTCTCATGTTCTTTATGCAGTTCTTTTTCTCGTTCTTTTTCCCTCTGTTTCTCATTCTCTCTTTCCTTCTCCCATTCTCTCTCCAGTGTCTCTCTGTCTCTCTCTTGCTGTGCTTTTCTTCTTCTAGTATCAAACAAATTGACTGAGGTTCCATCATTAAGTCCACCCTGATAAGAGAACCTCCTTCGTCCAAGGTCAGGGACTGACTCAAGGGGCTCTGGAGAGGTCAGCTCGTTCTTTCTCCCATGCTTCTCTGGTCTCTGGCGGTTGCTTGTAAGGCCTGCCAGGTTGGTCACAGACTGGCTCAGGTTTCTACTAGTCTCCTCAAAGAACTTCCTGCGGTCTGCAAAAGGTGGGATATCACAGTCATCAGCTCGGGTAGAGCGCCCAAATGAAGAACCCACTCTTCCCTTTTTTATAAGGTTCCAAGAAGATGGTGCTGTTCCTTGACTATTTTTCTTGGTTTCAGTTGATTCTATTTCTGGTTGCAGCTTGTGCTCAGGTGTCCAGCGCCAACGTCTGGCTTTACCTGGTGGTGCCAACTCTTCGACCACACGCACACATACAGGTCTGTTTGCCTCAGCTGACTGAATTCCATGGGATTCATCCTGTGAAAGATGGATATCTTCAGTCCTGCTCTTTGAATGCTCTGCAGAATTTGTTCCACGGCATCTGCCTGGAAATGCTAAATTTGAGGCAACTGGCCTGGCCTGAGATGGAGGAAAATTCTGGAAGCTGTTGTATTGACTAGTCTGTGTTTGGGTCCTGTGTTGATGGATGGCTGGCACCTCTGATTGGGATTTTTCTTCCATATCCTCTTCCTCTACAGTCTCACCATCACATAGAATACCACCTGGGCCTTTGCTCTTTTGTAGCTGAGCCTTCTTCCTCTGGATTTCATTGCGAAGATTTGTGGCAAAACGTTCATTTCGACGGCGAGATTTTGATGAACGAAACTGTCGTTTTTGCGGAGGCTTTGAAATTTCACCATCTCCCTTGCATTCTCCTTCTTCCTGGTTCTCAAGTAGAGTGTCCATGCTGGTTGCAGCACTAATGGTCTCAAAACCTCTCTCTTGATATTGAGAGTCTATACAGGGTCCAGACCCATCAAACCCATTTAATATAGTTTCACCTGGAACACTGACAGATCTTCCCCAAGTATGCTGGACAGGAGTAAGTCTTTGGCCTGAATCAAATGATTCTCCCTCCACCCCGTGTTCTAGCTCTGAAGTAGTCACTGAACTAGGTGTGGAGCACCTGCTTCCTCCCCATTTACCCTGACCTACATCTGGACTGTCTTCAATTAGTTCTTCCCTGGGATGCAGAGGATTAGACCACAGGCTAGAAGGGGATATGGAATGTGCACTATTGTTACTGGAGAGCTCCATCATGTGTAAATGAGAGACAAGTAATTTTTCTGGGACACTATGTCTGTGCATCCTTGGCTGTAGAGTGTTATCTAAATTATTGAATTGACTATCAAGACCTGCTTCTGCTGCAGGACTGGGCCTGGTTGAATGCCTCTCAAGGGACTGGAAGTGACTGCTCTTTTGGCAACCCTCTGTTGAGCTGACTTGGTTATCTATAAACAATTCCTTTTGGGGATTTATGGTGTAATAAGGTTCTGCTTTGTTTCCCTTTAAGTCCTGTTCTTTTTCTTGACCATT
This sequence comes from Bagroides melapterus, assembly GCA_028566695.1. Taxonomy (NCBI): domain Eukaryota; kingdom Metazoa; phylum Chordata; class Actinopteri; order Siluriformes; family Bagridae; genus Bagroides; species Bagroides melapterus. Next base: position 9,736,455 of record JAOTRN010000043.1, on the reverse strand, counting down.
AAGACACATACTCCCATTTGATGTCTTGTGGATTTCAGGAGGATCTTCAGTAGTCAAAGCTGATACACCAACAGGAGCAGAAACACAACGTTTATCCATCACCTCTGGTAGGCCTTTGGTAGCCCTAAAACTATCCTTCCTCATGGGAGGCAGTGGAGGTCCACACTTGTTTTCTTCGTAACTATAGGATGATGGACGTACTTTAGCCTCAGGCCTATGAGGCAGGGACCTAGATTTGAGAATCCTCTCCTCACAGTTCAGTTCTCCTGGGCCACTACTTGAAGAAGGTGGATGTACTTCTGTAAACCTGCAGGAGGGGCCAAAACCCTGCAGGAGACTGTCCATGGAGCTGTTTTCCTCAGGGCGCAGTGAAACCGTGTAGTCAGATGTATTTGAGCTTGCAGAGAAAGAGCTATAAGCCGAATCACGTTTATTATTAAAGATGGCAGGGTCAATAGGAGAGAGCTGGTTTTCGTAGAAACCCTGACTTGGAGGGTTTTCCAGACTCTCCATACTCCCCACAGAGCTGCTGCGATCTGTGCTGTAGTGCTGGGAGAGGTGGCCCAATGGCATGGACAGCTCACTAGACAGAAAAGTGGGGAGAAAAATAAATGATTATAAATCATAACATGATAAAATCATTGTACATACACACAGTGTACAGCTGCTAAAAATATACAATTGTTTGATATGTTTGGAAATGAAAGTAATCTAGCAATATAATGCATAAAACAGAGGCATCTGGAGAGGAAAACACTGTTCATCCCTGCAAGTAAAGAGAGCCTCTTTCTCTTTTTGTTCTTGCAGAGAGGTCATACCGAAAAGAATCGCCAATTATATAATACGGAAATACATGAGAACATTCCATGACACTTCACTTGAGATATATTTAAAGTGTTCCAACCTGGGACATTTGGAATTTTGGATTTCATAATTACATTCTAACCAACAAACAACTTTCCAGTCATTAGTATAATAACAGATAATGAGAATAGTGAAAAGGCAAGAATATCTACAATCTACAATCGAAAATATATTATCTTAAAGGCTCTACACTTGTTAAATAAACAACCAAATAACTAGAATTAATTACATTAATAACAAGATTATTTGGGAAATATGTTAAGTTTTTATGGCATGGAATTTAAAAAAAAAATACCCTTATCAATTTGCTTTTTTTTGGTCACAAACCTATAAGGAATGTCTGACTCCAAAAAAAGAAAGAAAAAAAAAACAGAAGAAAAAAACAGCATAATACAGTGAGGTTTGTGGTGATATAAAACTAAGATTGCTTGTTTCCTGTAATATCATAGATAGACATTAGAGACAGAAATTTCCACAAGCAAAAAAGCATATGTTTGCACAGTGATCCAGCTCAAGTGATCATGGTCCAGCAGTGTCAATTCACATTCTTTTAAAGGGATACATTATAAAGTAATTCAATAAATTGCCTACTTGTCCATACAAAATAGGAAGAGATGTCACGGGTCCTTTCGAGGTTCGCTATACATGCTGCTTGTGTGAGGGTATGGAAAGACAATTAAATGTATATAGATCCTCACCTGTCACCCCCAGAGTGCCACGGTACACTGAAAGGTGTGGGGTGGAGCTGCATGGCCAGTGGGCCGTCTGAACTGCCTGTTGAACCAGGCACAGGGGGTTCTTCTGCTAACTTCACCAAGTGCCAGGTATGAGGATGAATCAGCGGTACGGTACGTCTATAAGGAGAACAGAGAAACACAAGGACCATGAGAACGGATATTGCATTAATGCTCACTATTCCTGTTTCACCTCAATTTCAATGAGTAAGCTCAATGAAAAGCTTCTCAGACCAGAGTTCTAAAATTATGTCAGGATTTAGTACATGTAGTGTTTGTGTGTGGGATAAGTTGGATTAGCTGCGTGCCACATGTGAAGCAGGAAGGCAGTAAATCTCACCTTGTCATGTCTGCAAAATGATTGACTTTAAAACAATATCTGCCTAAAACCACTGTACTGTCTGAATCAATAAATCAAACTTACTGCATTCTTATAGTCAAAGCCGTTTGTGCTCTTCACCTCACCCACAGAAATATCTGGCTCCTCCAAAACACCTGGAGCCTTGTTATTATCACAAAGTAAGCAAACATGGTCTGACCTTGGAATTGTCTTTGTTAGGGTTGCTAAGCAAAAAGATTTCTGAAAATCTTGCGGAAAATCTACATAATCTTTTTATTAGTATGTTCAGTCACAGCACTCATGGAACAGCGCCAAGATTCTACGTACATCCCATTACTCCCATTGACAAAAACACAATATTCCCAAACATCCCAGATGACGATATGCTTCCCAGGGGAACGGGTTCTGAATGGCTTATTATTATACTGATAATAATAATAATAATAATAATGGTGTTCTCATATAGAAAGACTTAGGAAATTGTGGCATAATCAGAACACTGCTGGGAAAACATTGGAAGCCATTTGTTTAATCAGGGCCATGTCTTAGGCTTTGAGAAGTTCGAAAAACACAAGTTATCATCAATTTGAGTAGGAGTTATATGGTCCCTTTTATACTAATATGACTTCAATTATTTAAATCTGATACTTTAAACGTTCAGACACCTAAACAAACAAAAAATAGAATTCTATATGAGACACTGTCTGACTGAAAGACAAGCATAAAATGTAATTAGTGACTTAACTACACTTGTTATTAAATTGTAAAGTAATCAGATAATTGACTTCATGTGACACAAACTTCAATATATAATCCCACCGTACTAAATTTTATATCAGCCATATACAACTAGTTCAGTCATAAACAACAGGACATATAGCACTGACCATATGTGAAGTTGATGCTAGATCTATAAGTAACAATCTATTTAAATATGGCTGTGATGACAAAAATCCAAAAGCAAAGTTCTCCATACAGATACCAGAGAAAATATGTGCACCCGCTGGCAGACACTTACTTGAATAGAGTGAAATCCCATCCAGATCAGGAGAGACAAAGGTCTGGTTCAGGACACAGATTAAATAAAACTACACTTTGTTGCCCGGTGTAAAAAAATAAAATAAAGTTTTACTAACTTGCTAACAACACGTTCTGTTTTTGGTGTCAGTGGTCATGCAGGCAGCTCCAATGAATAGTCAAAGCTTGTGGTCACTTAGCGATAATGAGGCAGGCTGAGGCTCTGAACAGATTTTTTTTTTGCTAGGAAAAATGAACACTCAAATACCCCCCAAACACACCTCTCCCACTCGCTCTCTCTCTCTCTCTCTCCTCTTCTGGTTAGAAGCAAAGCAGTCAGATGTCTTTTGTTTTTTTTTTGCTTCTCTTGCCCATACATACACACAACGTCCCGCTCACTCACTCTAATGACATTAGCAAGAGGAAGCGGTTCTCAAACAGAGAGGAAATTATGTTCAGAGCAGATAAAGAGGCAAGTCACTGCTAAAATAATAGCCAGGGTCCTCTCCTATTATTGTTTGAATGTAGGGAAAAAATGTGAGGGCTGCTTCCTGTCTCTCTGGGAGAGCTGTCAAGCTTTGGCCAGAAGCTAGACAGGGGGGGGAGAGGTAGAGAGAGAGAGAGAGAGAGAGAGAGAGAGAGAGAGAGAGAGAGAGAGCGCAATGAGCAATGAAAATGACTGTAGAAAAGAGCATAGAGAACCGAGAGTTGAGGAAAGAAGTACATGTGAGACAGAAAGGAAAGAGAGAGAGAGAGAGAGAGAGAGAGAGAGAGAGAGAGAGAGAGAGAGAGA
>JAOTRN010000043.1:9640395-9656603 GCA_028566695.1 Bagroides melapterus | reverse complement strand
GAACACTTTGAAGCTCTGCTTTTTCAATAAGATTCAGAGTTGATGCTTTGAGAGAATATGACTTCTGATATAGTGCATGTTGTAGAGCCAACACAAGGCACAAGTAAGTAATCTGTTACTGTAGTTAGGTGTTAGAAGCTTCACATCAATCCTCTGTCATTTTCAGAGCAAAACTGTTTTTGTTGGCAAAGGGAATGGTGAAAAGGATGAGATTAAAAATTATGCCTCACTTACTGCAACAGTCCCAGCAACATACCACTCACACCTACATTTTCACACTCCCTTCAAGCATAATGCTTATACTATGTGGATAAAGCAGTTCTTCTTCCTGTGCTGCATATTAAAGCACTGCCAATCAGCTATTATTAAAGTTACAATATGCAGAATTTGATTTCTTTTGGGGCAAACTGAGAAGAACTATTTTCTAAAACATTATTTATTGATGGATAGAGTTGTCAGAATGGAATTGATAGCTTGACTCCAGTTTTTGAAGGCACACATCATACTCTGACTGAGATATTTCATTAGATATGTCATTAGATATGTCATTAGATATGTCATTAGCCTTCTAGCTTCTGATCCTACAGAAGTAACAGCTCTGCTGTGCTAGAGTGTTACTAGGATAATGTAAGCATATTAAATTAAATGCAAGCTGCTAAATTGCTAAAGCTGCTGGATGTAAAATTCACGGTGACCTCATTATTAATTGCACTCATGTGACCTAATTATCACACACAAAACTCCACAATACTGTAAAGTATTTCTCAGTGCATCATTTTGTTTATTGTTCATGCTGTTCCGGTTGGTGACTTTGTTTGTCTAGAACTAATCCTACCTAACATTGTTGGCTTATGAATGTCGTTTAACTGAACCTTTTTTGTGTTTGTGTAGAAAAATCAGACGTGTGATCAACATGGTGTTCGTCTCTGATACAATATTTGTCTGTAACTCCATTTTCACAGGTAAATGAATCATTTAACAATTTATGCCTATGTTATGAAAGTTTTAAACTGAAATTTGTATCAAAAGTTATGCAAGGAACAACCTGGCATTTTTGTACTGAAAACATTACAGTTTAGTGGCATGTGGCATGGCAGGCCTTATGGCTAAATGAAAATTGCTACCATTATTTTTTTTTTCATTTCATTTGATGTTAAAGTTGACCCGGTCTGCTTTACCACTAGCAAAATATTATGTAAAAAAAAAAAAGCTACACTTTTAGCGGGTTATATATGATATATGTAGTATATATGTAGTTTTGTATTCAAACAAAACATATTATTCATATTCTTTGTTCAGAGATTATTGATCATTAAAGTTTATTGATCATTATTTATTACATTATTATTATTATTATTATTATTATTATTATTATTAAATTTGATTTTTTATTACATTAGCTTCATAATGAACAAGTATATTTGAACATGCTGTAAAGGCAAAAGAGAAAACTTTCTCTTTTGGTGTGGTTTTTTTTTAAAATATATATATCGAAAGAATGAATCATTTAAATATTTTCTGTTTATTTAAGGTCACCTACTTGTGGATATTTATGAACCCATGTCTGGTTTCTGTTCTATATGAAATAAGGTCAATTCCATTAAATGGGGTGAAACAAACTCACTTCAGAACACTTTATCACACTGTGGTCATAATTCTCAAGGTTGTAAATGAAGAACTGAAATTTTGCAGGGCTTTATATTAATAATCTTCCTGTTTCTCTGCTCTCTCATGGGAGTCTGGTGTTGTGATGATGTCCTGATGAGAATTTGTGAAACAAATGGTCAGAATTAAACAGCACCAGGTCTAATACTATTAAAATACTGCACCCTTTAACATATAAAATCCTCTTAAAAAACTTTAAGAGGTAAAAAACTACCTCTTAAAAACCATTTACTAATGTTTCAAATTATTTTTTACTAAAGGAAATTAATAATATGTGGGAGTATGCTGAAGCAAAAAAAAAAAAGTTTAATATTTGGTAAGTTTCTTTCACTATGAAGATGTACTTGCCTGTGACTAATATCGACTTATTAATTTTCTGTTACTTCATGCATGAGTTGTAGAAAAGTCATTAAAGTCAAGTGTATTTGTACTAAGAATGTTCCCATACATCCATAAATCAGAAGACAATTTATTACTAATCATTCTCTGTTATACTGTATCTTCCAGGAAGACTAAAAATTCTTCTTAGTCTTTTACCCACTGTCATCATTGGCCTAGGTGAGGGAGTTTATCCTGAGCTCATGTTACTTATTTCCATTAAAATGACCAAATAATTTTGGACAGAACCCAATTAATTTCTATACAATTGTTAGTACATAGTCTTCTTGTGACTGGCTGTTGACTGATCTTGTCATATTTTTCTCTTAAAGGGGCCAGACACATTCATGATTGTCCAAAGCAACCCATGATTCCTGTCTACCTGCTAGTAGGAGGAGCAGTCTGTCTGATTATCCAGATCATCCCTTTTCTTTTTTGCTGCCAATCAAATGGCCAACCTGGTCTGCTGTGCATGATTCTTAAAAATCTGCTCCTGTTCTTTTGTCCGATATGGCTTGTGATAGGTAAGAGTCAAAGTAACCAGGAGCTACAGAGAGTGATGATGAAGACTTGAGGATTTGAGAAATTAGGACAGCTAGAGGACAAAATAGACAAAAATAGACAGACTGACAAGCAACCTGATAAATGTGCAGTTGAAGCATTGAAGGTTAAGTGTAGCAGAAAGAGAACAGACACCACCACCACCAACAACAACAACAACAAAAAAAACCCCACCAAAATTCAACACCATTAAAAATAACTAAGGAAAGGTCCAGAATTTGGCTTTTCAAAAATGTGGTTAATAAGTCATACTTTATATAAAAAAGTAAGCTCTTTTATTAAAGATATATACATTTCTAGACAAAGAGAATGCGAATAACAATGTCAATATTTAATATTTGCTCTCAAAGACTTCAAAATTTTATGTAAAATTTTTTATATAAAGTATGTTTATAATTTAACTTGTGCACTGTCTATTCCAGGTACAGTTTTTGTATACATGGCATATGAACCAAAATATGAATTTCGCCTGTCTGCTGACTACTGTGAGAGGACTGTCTACAAATTTGCTTTTTGGATTACAAATGCTATATACATTTTCATTCTACTAGTACTGCTCGGATACTGCTGTAGCTGGCTCCAGAAATTTTATAACAGAAGAACTCAAAAGAAGTGTTACATAAGGACAATATCCTGAACATCTCATGAATGGAGTGAAATCATTTGCATAACACAGCCGAGGGATTTTTACTTTTGCTTTTGTATTCACAGATTTTATCAACATTACATGTAAATGTTTAAATGGACATATGGCTGTGTTTTAAAAAAAAAAACATTACAGGGCAGGACAGAGAGATAATACAGACTATAATAGTACATAAAACTATTGTACTTCATGTATTCAAACAAAGAGACTTCAAATGTTTGCTTTTGTTTTGTGCTAGGTTTATGGTGCATCTCCTGTATGATGTGTTTCATGTGTAGTGACTCAGAACCTGAATGCTGTAGTTTAAAATCAGATAAACTAGGAATATGATCATCAGAACCTCATTATCATCTGGTATAGTTCTAGCATTTGCAGGTTGTGTGATGTTTTAGATTACTGTAATACTAGTCATCATTTCCTTTCCCCCCTGTGTTCTTGTTTTAACACTGTTGTGCTTGAGTTTGTGTTGTGTTCAAAATTGCCTTTTGCATTTGTGCCTAATCCAAAGTTATGTAAAATGCACTTGCTTCTGTTTAATCTGCAATTTCATAACTTCCTGATTTTTTAAGGAACATATATGTTCATGTTTCACAAAGATAAAAAATAATTGTTTTATCTATATACAATAATCTCCTGCGGTCTCAAGAACAACAATAATTTCCTGAATCAAAAGCCATTTAAAGTTCATTTTACAGAAATGAGTCAATGGTCAATACAATGGTCAAGAGTCTAGCAATATATGGTTCCTCTTTTCACGGACCCTTTTACTTGCATCATAACTGAACATTCGGTTGCTGTTGTGCAGAATATGAAATCATATCAAAGTTTATTATAAAAAAAAAAAACAGCACACAATTTTTCATCTTATATTTTTGCATATGCTTTTTAACTCTCTGGTTTAAATGTGCCTTTTTCAACAGATCTATTTGTATTTAATAGCGGCAGTTTTAAAACCTGTGTCAAAATCAAACGTGCATATCAACGATCAACTCTGGCGACACCTAATGGTAGCAGCAGAGAGAAGAAAAAACAGTTGGCACGGATAAAATGTGTTATGTGCTTAATGAATGAATAACTAATTTAGATTAAATATTCAAAAACATCATCACATCATCCACAAAGAACGAACTGTTAAAATAAATGTTTCATAAGGTTAATATACATACACTAAAGTAATCTGTTAGCTCGAGAATATGGTTTAAAAATATTCTTGTATGCTGTCAAGGTTGCCCAACTACTACCCTCAGGAAGGAAGATGTGTCAAATGTGTTTATGCAAGATATAGCAGTTCTGAAAAAAGATTATCTTCACGATTTTATACATTAAAACTACATAGGTTCTTGACTGCCATACTACCTTCTTTAAGAAACATTTTATTATATTTCAGTCATATTGAATATTAGCGTTCAGTCACCATTCAGTGAAGATGGAAACAGAAGACAGAACTGCTGTTTATAAATCTATCATTGGTAAGAGCTATGCTAATTAAATACATTTGAGTGTTTGAGAGCATTTAGGCTGTGTATTGTTTACAGCTATTTGTATTGACTGTTTTATTTTAAGTGCTGCTGAATCTGAGTGCTTGGATGGTTCTGATAACAACTGTGGGATTAGGTAAATCAGCTTCTTCGCAATTTGGTTAATTTATAATTTCATGAGATTTGTTTTTTTATGCCATGGGAATATTGATTTACTGATTCAAACATGGATAATTGTAGCACTGTTTTATAAAATCTTATATTACCCGTGTCATGAAAGTATGCCATGTCGCATGATTTCTTTAGGAGCCATGCATTACAATGAATGCCCCATTCAGCCCCACATTCCTACATATCTGATTATTACTGGTGTGTGTGGACTCATTTTATTGATGCTGGCCTACTGGAAAAACACACTGAGTGAAGGATTCTGGCTTCAGATCTGCCTTCTATGTATTCTATGCAATGTCGTTTTCAGCATCATCTGGTTTCTTACAGGTAAAAATGTGTGAGAAAGAGAAATGAAAGATGTGGTTAAAGAAAATGTAGTGGAAAATTAAGAAAATTCAGTTGCTGAAAATTGGCAGTCATTTTGATAATTGTTCATTCACAGGGGCGAACTCTGTGCAATACTTGATGAAAGAACATTTACATATTATTAAGCTTGTAAAGTAATTGCTCAATATTTAATGCAAATGATTTGGACAGATGATTCTGTTTTCAACCTGCCTATGTTTTGCTTTTCAGGATCAGTCTGGGTTTACTCCATATATCCTCCAAACTACAATTCCTCAGCCGTGGGTCACTACTGTCAGAAGACACTTTACCTTTTTGCCTTTTGGTTCAATATCCTGTGCATTTTATCTGTGCTTGTTTTGATACCTTGTTGTATATGTTATTTTGTGTACGAGTGTATTAGGCGTGCATACTCCCCATAGGCTGCCTTAAAATATAGATAATATCATGTTTGGGTTAGCATTTAAAATTTTGTAATATTTGTCTAAACACATAAAAGGCGAAAACAGACACTTTTTCTAGCCACATCCATGACCTCCATATTTGTTTTATTTTGAATTGTTTTCACGTACCTGAACATTACAACTCTACTTACCGATACACCGCCCATTGGTCCCCAATAGGCGCCTTTGTCAAAGACGTAATTCGTGTCCAGCCAATGACGAGTAAGAATCGAACATCACCTTGTACGCGCGTACCCGAACAGTTATTCCCCCCAAATTCGCATATATAACGAGTCCCTGCTCTTTTAGAAGCTATGGCCGGTAAGTTCAAATTTAATTTTAACAAGAAGATAAGGTTTATTTCCTGTACAAACCTCGGGCCTGTATATCCGATATCCGAGATAATTTGATCAACCGTGTCCGTTGTCTCGGTAACACATTATTTGGTTTTAAATTAAATATATTGCAGGGAAAATTTAATCTAGATTACGTTTTAGTTTGTTTTCTAGATGGTGAGCTTTTAACATACAATTCATACCGTACAAGGATAAAAGCTTACTTTGAGCTGTTCGGCTGTCAGGACTGTCAGTTACAGTGCACTGGCTTTGTCCTAAACATTAATCCCCTACTAAACCTTTTTTTTTTTTGCACAAAATAGTCGAAAATCAGAATTGTTTCTGTTTATCTTTGTGTGGGGTTCTGTGGCTTAACATAATTTTTGTGAATAAATAAAAATTATATAGAAAACTGTACCTAAAAACTCTCAAATTCTTTACTAAGGTACATTTTCAGTTTTTAGATGAGATATTATGTAATGTATTTTGATTTGCAGTTGTCTAAAATAAAGCACTAAGCACCTTATTAGGATCTACACAGTGCAATATATAAAAACCTTTCAGATTCGAGCCAGCAGCTTTGACCAGATAAGAATCAGAATCAGAATCAGTATCAGATTTTATTTGCCAAGTATATTTACACATACACAAAGAATTTGATTCTGGCTGTTTTGGGCTCTCAAGTACAGTCCAAACACTATACACATTACACAAACGTTCAGTAGCTTCACATATTAAATAAGGTCAGGGGGATCCTGAGTATGGATCAATTGTACATAAAGTGTGTGCAGGGAAGGTCACATATTATACTATAATAAGTAGTGCAAAGTAGCAACTAACTAATGTGCAGTAGGATGCAGGGAGCTTGTAGGAAGCAAGGTGGTATTTTTATACAAATAGTATAATAATATATAAAAATAAGATAGTTGAGACTGCAGCAATCACAGAGTCACCAAAACTGGACAGTTGAAAAATGGACAAATGTATCCTGGCCTGAAGGTAGAGTCAGAACTTGGTGGCAGCAGCATGAATCCATGGACCTAATCTACCTTGCGTCAACAGTGTGGAGAATATTTTCACACTGTTAGCCTGCTAATTCCAATCAATCTTCAATTAAATGCCACAGAATATTGCTGACCATATGCTTATCTTCATGGCCATAATTTACCATCTTCTGATGGCTGCTTCCGGCATGATAATACACTACAACACGAAGCAAAAGTTGTCTCAAATCTGATTCATGAACATGACAATGAGTTCAATGTGGCAAAGGGAGAGAAATTGTAAAATTGTCAGTGAGTGCATTAGTTAAGCAGTTCTTTAATCTTTATGTCTCATCAAGTTGCAGAACTGGTGGCAAAATGCTTGGAGGCACGAAACATGGCTTATTGTCCCTATAGCAAGTTCCCAGTTGGTGCTGCTATTTTGACATCTGGAGGTGCTATAATCACAGGTATTCTTGTATTGGTGATGGTTGGGATCTTTGAATTTTGAACTGCAATTATCAAATTTTATACACATGATACATGCTAATATGGAAAACTGAAGTCTGGGCAGTATTAATGACCTCTATGGCTGGAATTGTCTATACTTTATATAGACCAAGCACATATTAATGATTTATCAGTTATCAGGATCTGTTCTGATATGCACTGTATGTATGTGTGTATATCAGGCTGCAATGTAGAGAATGCTTCTTACGGCCTTACAGTCTGTGCTGAGCGAACAGCCATACAGAGAGCTGTAGCTGAGGGACACAGAAGTTTTACAGCTATAGCAGTCGCATGGTAAATCTCATACTTTTCAACCCTTTGCAATCTGAACCAGTGTTATGCTTTACTTATTTTACTTTAAATGTTTATTTTGACATTATTTAACATTTGCTTTTGCTGTGCCTCAGTGATATTAAAGATAGCTTTGTGGGTCCCTGTGGAGCCTGTCGACAGGTGCTAATGGAGGTAAGGTCTACTAGTTCACTATACTTGTGTGAATTAATGCAATAAACATTAGGATTTTGCTCTAAACTTATATATCATATATTGCATTTATTCATCTCTCTTCCCCTCAGTTTGGTTCAGAATGGGACGTTTACCTGACTAAGCCTGATGGATCCTATAAGAAGACAAGTCTGAGAGAGCTGCTGCCCTCAGCATTCAGTCCAGCTCACTTGTCAGAAAACAGCAATTAAAACAATGTGTTTTAGAACAGTCTGCTTTGATGTTCTTACTCTGAATTGGAGGCGACCATCATGACTGCTAAAAGGTTGCAAGAGCAAGTGATTTTTAACTATGCAGGTGGGAGCTGGTGGTCAGATATTCCTCTTGCGATGAAGAAAATGTAGCAGCAGGTTGTTTGTTCAACACTTTACTACGTTTTTTCTTTTATCTGCAGGAAATGCTAGGAAATATCATGGGTAGATGCCAACCCTAATAAATGTGTAAAAATAACTGTTTAAACAATCCTTTCTGACCAAAGGACAGATTTCTGCATGAGTGTGAAAGACTGGGAAAAACTGGGAGTGCTGCACAAATATTTATTCTACATCCTTAATCAAACCTTATATAAGTAGCAGAACTTAAAATGTCCTCAGGTATTATCATCAAATTTGCTCTATAATGACAATTTGGTAACAACGTTCGACTCTTGAATTAACCAATAAATAACACCTATGACAGCTAGCCTGGGCTTGTACTGAATCAAAAGACCATTGCAGCTAATGATCAACCACAAGAGGGGGCAATGAGAGCAAGACCATTAGGACACTACTGAGCTTAATTATTCTTATCTTAAAATAAAATGAGCTATTTCTCCACCAAATCAAACACATAAATAAATATATAAAAACTATGCAGTGAAATCGTTTGAGTGTTCGTCATCTTTCATAGAACCTTTTCCCTTAATTTGTGAAGCTGAAAAGAAAGTGCTCATTGTAGAGGATGGAAAGTGTGGGATTGATGTGCCCCTGGTGCCCCTAAGGGCTGCTTGAAATTCTCCTCTGCGACACGGAGGGAACAACATTTAGTTCTGTCACCCAGGAAAAACACTCTGACATTGTTCTCGGTGAGAGACAGAGAGGGAGAAAAGAGGGGAGGGGAGTAAATGTGTGAGAGAGAATGAACCAGTGAAAAAACACATAAAAGGAAAAGACTACAAGCTAGACATTGTTTCCATGAGGTACTACTGAGCAAGAAAATGACACTCCTCTCAAAGAAATGAGCAGAACTGAAAAGCAGATAAGAGGTATGACACAAAGAGGTAAAAACTAAAAGACAAAAGGAGACAATAAAATGGCTGACAAAGCAATGTTCACATTGGTGAAATACCATGGTTGAGCTTTTCAGAAAGAGAGCAGCTGAAAGCAGGAGATCAGTAAGAAGCAGTGAGAGTGCTTGTTTTTGGGCTTAAGCAAATACAGCCTGCAGCAGGATCTACTCATCTTATGTACACACACTCACACAGTTTGTTAACACTGTTTTACTAGCACGGCTTTGTTGTTTACACACATTCCGTATTTAGATTCAGCATATCAAAGAGAAGTGCTCATGTGCTACACAATTCTTTAATCTTATAAATGATTCTCCCATGTTTCAAATTCTGTTCTATTAATTATAATTAATGGTTACCATTATTTTAAACTAGTAGATGGTGATTGGTCCACTGAGGTGAATAATCCTGCTTCTAAATAATTTACTAAATATTTGGTTGCAACATTTTTTTTTATCAATCTGAACAATGCATGGTATGTTCAGTTTTAAAATACTCTATTTTACCCTTTTTTGTTTTGGACAAAAAAGACAACCCAAAAGCAAGACATTTAAATATTTTGGTACTTGTTTTAACCTTTAACCTATATTGTTCGGAATACAGCAATTACTATTAATTACAATAACTATTTGGACATCCATATGGACTACAGTCTGTACAATCTGTATAAAATCTGTTCACTTCCTGTATATCCTGAAAGGAAACTATAGCTATACTGCAGCTTTGAGGTTTTTTCTAACAATGACAATAAAACATAAAAGGCAGGAAAACATCCCTCTTGAAGAACCATTCCAGTCCACTCTAGTTTTTATTATTTATTTTTTCATGCCTTTGAAGCTGGGCCTAGACAGCAGGATCAAGCAGGCTACGGCAGCTCCGCTCTAACCCCTGTTGAATATCTCTGTAAAGCCCTGTGTCCCCTGCTGTGGCCTGAGAAAAAATAAACCAGGCTCTTTCCATGGGGAAGCAGATCTGAGAAAGGGTGCAGAGGGTAATGAAAGAATGGTTTAAAGGAGAATGCTTTCGCCCTGTGACTACCATATGATATAGAGAAATTCTAGGGCAAAGGTTATTGCTGAGGGAGGATTATACACTGGCACGATCATAAACACTGTAGTAACCTTATCATACAGAAAACTAATAATGTGTATAAACATAAAAAAGAATTGGAAGAGAACCTGATATTTAGTTTGTATCAGCCACTTTTAATTATTTTCCTTGAGCAGGATGGGGTATGGGGTAAAGTATAAACCATGAGGATAATATGCTTGTTCTTTTTTAGAAACACAACTCAGCATTAGGTCTACTGAGGAAGGCTGACTGTACTTTGTCTCTTTTATAGTTTAAGAGGACATTGATTATGCACACACAGCTCTATATTAACAGATGTCATCAGGACAAGGGTTCATCGGTTTAAATTACTGTACTATGAACTTTAGTCAAGTTAAGTAATATTTTATGATAGGTTTGATATGATTGCTGTCAATGCCACGATTAGCATGATTTCCAGTGTAGCATTATTCAGGCTACAGTGTTGATTTATTCATGTCCTACAGGGAGGCGGCTAAATGTACAGCTGTACAAGGTTTATTTGTTGTGATAAATGGGAACAAATCATGCTTAATGAAACACAGGCACTGCAGGCACGCTAACAGTAATGCGGGATCGCCATTATAGACTGTATTGCCCTTCTGAATTAATTACTTTTAAAATATAAGTTAGGGTAACTGCATTAAACAATAAAGAATAGTCACCGATCAAAATATTAAAAACTTTATCCAAGAATAAGTGAGGCTTGTGGCATATGGGAGTCAAAACAATGATTTGACTCAGTAAAAGGGCTGGAATTCCCATCACTGACACAATAACTGATGGTGGATAACAATACTAATAAAAAAAAAAACACCTTGGCTTCATGGCTGTTCTGTAATTCAGTTCTCTGTCCAAATGATTTGGATAAAATACCTACAACACAACAATTATCTATACATGATTATGTAGGAGTAATAAACCCCTCAGTGATCTAAGGTTACATGTCTGAGGTCTAAGGTGGGGAGGAAAGGGTTAGGACTGTAGGGGAAGCTGCAAACCTGTGCCAACCATGTGGATATGACCCTGGATGTTGCCAAGGGGCCATGAAAAAGACATCCTTATCTCTTCTTGACAGTGCTGCCTGGTCTTATCAATGCGTGCAATGATAGCAGCTTCTCTGGGGCCCTGTTCTGACATCATCCATAACCATCCAATTGTAATGCATGGGTGGAGTTTAGAGCTGGGACTGGTCTATAGGACTATATAAGACCTAATGTCATCGTCACAGCGCCTTCTGGTGTAAGTGTCAGGATTTGGACTCTCTGAAGCCCTGTAGAAGAGACGTATTTGCCACCTTCATTGGTAAGTCAAGTTCAGTACTGTTATTTTACAGAATTTTAAATCTTAATCTTATTGTATTGACCGAGCTTTGATATCTTGATATAGCCTTGTTTATATTTTAATAGTTTTAGTATGTGTCATTACATATCAAGATACTTAAATTATTATTATTATTATTATTATTATTATTATTATAAAATTAGTCAAAGCATACATTTAACATTTATGTCACTGTGGCTATAACTATATAACTTGTCATGGTTAATGATCTAAAGGAGCAGTGGTTTATTGGCATAGTGTCTTGTGTTCTGGCATAGACTTCATTTGAGGCACCATGAGTAAAGAGACTGAAATGAAGGAAGTGGAGCTGAATGAGCTGGAGCAGGAGAAACAGTCAATGAACACAGACACGGAGAAGAACGGCTGTGTGAAAGTAAAGGTGCCGGAGGAAAAAGAGGTTAAGTTCACTGGCCTGACTAAAGAAGAGCTGATGAGAGTAGCAGGCACTACAGGGTACATGGTTTCAGTTTATTAGTTAATTCACTAACTCTGGATGGAGTATATGCAGCAGTTATTTGACCACGAAAAATTGTTTCAGGAGATAATATCGCAATACAAAGTGAGAATCACTTTTCTTCTTGCTATGATCCCAGATGGGTGCGGACTCGTTGGGCATTGTTAGTTCTGTTCTGGCTCGGCTGGGTTGGTATGCTGGCCGGGGCAGTGGTCATCATTGTTCAGGCTCCACGGTGTAAACCCATCCCTGAAATGCACTGGTGGAACGAGGGGCCGCTCTACCAGATATCTGATGTGAACAGCTTCACTGAAGGCATTAAAGGTATTGAAATAATGCTATACCTGTCCTTTTAGGATAAACTGATGTTGTATTAACTGAAAATACTTACCTTGTATTTCCCAGCAATCTTCTAGTAATCACTTAATCATTAAGAGTCTACAGAATGACCTTCAACTTCAATCCTAGAACTAAATGTTACAAACATAGTGCATTATGATATTCTGTAAAGAATAATTCTGTGAAAGATAATAAGAGTTCAGTGACTCAGACTTACATTTCTTGCTCTGATATGTTAACTGTGGTCAAAATACTAGATCATTTAGTATTTATTCACACTAGGTTTTGGTAGATTGTGTATAGCCTCAGTCAAAGCTACTTAAACGGCTGCCAGTGTCTTGTGACCCTCAAGCTGGAGATCACATGCTGAAAATGTGAAATAGTCTACAATCTGCTTCCCTCATCAAAAATGATTTCCTGCTCATGGGTTTTCATGTTATTTGTATTTTTTGGTAGATCTCTGTTGGTTAACTGTAATGAAAAACAGGGTTCATATGAATCATCACAACCACACACCCACACAAATGTATTTCAACTCAGTTATATGCTATCATATACCCTGTCTATTATATTATAAACACAATTATATATTCTATCAGTTATCAACCACAAACAATTTTAATTTTTAATATATAGGATCACAGTCATAATAATCATGGTTAATAGATAGTCATTTAAAACAGGGCTGTGGTTTGGTATGAGGTGTTGTAATGATTTTATTCATGTTTTATCTCTTTACAGGAATAGAAAACAAACTGGACAGTCTGAACCAGCTAAAGGTGAAAGGGTTGATCCTGGGCCCAGTACACACTGTTCAGGCAGACCAAATGAGTACACTGAATTTGAAAGAAATTGACCCTGAAGTGGGCACTGAGGAGGACATGGACAGCCTGCTAGAAAGAGCCCACAAGAAGGGTGAGGGTTTCTAAATACTCAAGACCCATTATGACATTTTTTAGAATTAAGTGAAAAGCTTCTAGTCACATTCAATATACCGTCAAATGTTAGTCAGCATGTCCCACTATCTCCAGACAAAACAACATTCAATGGTTTCATTCATGTGTCTACACTTCAGGGGAAAGTCATGATACTTTACACAGCATTGTGGTATATTTGCATGTTTCTATGTCTCTCTCAGGTATCTCTGTAGTACTGGATCTGACACCCAACTATAAGGGAGCTGTAGCTTGGTTCAGCAATATTGCTCCTGCTACTGACAAACTTATGGTAAGTCAGATAGTCAGAAAGGCTTCTTCTAGAGCTTATAGAGAATTTACATTTACATTTAGATCATTTGGCAGACGCCCTTATCCAGAGCAACATACAAAAATGCTTTTAAAATGCTTTTAGTGCTTTTAGAATGACTGAGCAATAGTTCAAATGCGAACATACTTCAAGCAATCTTTTTCTTTTCTTCTTTAAAAGGAGGCTTGTGCCTACTGGCTCCAAAAAGGAGTGGACGGCTTTCTCTTTTCTGATATCAGCCAGGTTGCCAGTACTGATACCTGGCAGTCTATCCAGAATGTTGTTCATTCCAACACCAGAGAAGGGACTAAAAAAATGTAAGTGAGGCTGTAGAGACACCTTGTGGGTACACTGAAGTATTTTCCCTAAAGGATGTTTTTTAAACAGTGCTGCTAGTTCCCCCTGCTTGTATCTTGGTGCTATAGCATTTCCACAATTACTCGACTCTTAGAATAGTAATACGGGTGTACCATATCTCAAGGATCATATAAGAAAAAAAAAAAAAAAGAAAAAAAAAAAAGCTAACATCCTCAATATATCCACCACTTTCTCTTTATATACTCCTAACAGTAGAAGAATTTGGATTTGTTCTTCCTTGCTCTGGTTTATCATGGTGTGTAAGAATGTAAAAAAAAAAAATATGAACTCTATGATGTTTTTAGAAATGAACCCTTCATTAAAAACAAAAAATGAAGACCAGTCTTATTTACAGAGAGACTCTTTAACTTGATAATTCCTTTGTTCTTTCTTAGTGCTCTGATTGGTTCAGTCGCCAAGCAACCTTCATATGATGACTCTCTGCTGCTGGAGAGCTCAAGAGTTGATCTGTTGCTAACCAGACTGTCAGGTATTAATCTGTCTGGGGTTAAGGTGGCTGAGGACATGACAAAGCTCTACTCCAACCACTCCAGCCTTGCCTGGAGCCTGAGTAAAGACACTTCAGATTTGCCCACACACCTCTACAATATGCTGCTCTTCACCTTGCCTGGTACCCCAGTGTTCAACAGAGGAGATGAGGTTGGACTGAAGGAGGGGGTGAGTCAAGATGGGTAGATAGATATAGAAAATATAGACAAGAAAGATCTGGCCTGACTAACATTACCAACATATATTTATATATAATAAAAGCTCCTCTGTTCAGTTTTGTTATAATGTGACGGGCTGGCTTAAGTGGGCCTAATTCTATTTATATAAATATATATATATATATATATGTATATATTTCACTCAGGATTCCCTTACTGGAATTTGGGACTTGGAAAATCCAGCTGAGGAGAACAATGAAACAGCAAAGGTAATTACAAATATCTTATTGCATTAGCTGCTTTTCTCACTAAAGTAGTTCCTTATTGTAAATATCACCTCGGGTCTGCAATTTCCTTTGCAATACTGATATCTCAGAATGCATTATGCAAATGAGAACTCTAAAAAAAAAAACCCCCTGCACTGTGGTCTGTGATTAGTCTGACCAATCACAGATGTTCCAGATAAGGTTTTTGTGGGTGTCTTAATGATTTATGGCATTGTCACTATTAAAAACTATTGTTGCAGACCTGATTAATGGCTCCACCAGTTGTTGTATTTACAAGGCACATTGGTGTTAAAAATGTAATTATATTATACAATATTTTATAAACATTATATTATAGATGCAATATGACTAACAATCATTTAGAACTATGTTTATAGCAAGAATAGTCTGCTGCGTATTTATTGTACATCCTTTTAGACTAAGTAGCAACCAAATGGTCCATACATTCTAGGTATGAAAAGGTTTATCAGTGAAATATGCCTCTTGTTGAATAGTGCTTCTTCTGTAAGATTAAACCGTATATTTTTGTAAGTAATACATTTCTGAGAATTGTAACAAATACAGGACCAAACAATGCAATACAAGCTATCATATATATTTAATTCCTTTGTGATTCAATAAGCTTCATTCCCCTTTATCTCTGTCTTAGACTATAAGAGCAGAACGCAGTGCAGTGCGAAGCTTCTTTAAGTCTCTCAGTGACCTTAGAGGTAAAGAAAGAGCTCTGCTGCATGGTGAATACAGCACTCTACACAGCACCATATCCTCATTTGCATTCCTCCGCCTGTGGGATCAGAGTGAACGCTTCATCACCGCCTTAAACTGGGGCAATTCCTCTGTCACAATAATGATGACCAACGGAGATCTGCCTGCTGAGGCCCGTGTCCGTCTCAGTACAGATACAGAGAAGCTAGCTGTGGACAGCATGGTGCCTTTAGATAAACTGCAGCTAGAGGCCAAGCAAGCTGTTTTATTGTCTTATCCTTATGCAGGATAAAACATTAGCAAAAATGCACATTACATAATAACACAAGGTTCAGAATAGAAAGTTCATGTTAAACAAACTCTGTTTTTCAGTCGCTCATTCTGCTTGTTTTAGTTTTGAAATATGAAAGTGTGCAATGTCTTTTATAGAAATT
>JAOTRN010000043.1:9581479-9593180 GCA_028566695.1 Bagroides melapterus | reverse complement strand
GTCAAATATGGACGAATCCTTCTGATGTTGTAAAGAAGAAACCGACAAGACCGTGTCACATTAGCAACATGTGAGGACAAGGACAGTTGATTGTCCAAGGTTACCCCAAGGTTGCGAGCTGTGTCTGAAGGGATTATAAGGTCATATAATTTGCATATAATGTGCATAATAATATGTCATAAATTTTGTGTTGTTGATTTTGGGTCATGAATATAACAGCTGGGATGGGCCTCTGGCTGCACCCAGCTTAATTTTACTGCGTTGAACTGGAACAAGACAGCACTGGACTTCTACCTGAATCAGGTTTCTGTGCACCTGACCTCTGACCTGGGTTACCATTACATGTGCTGTCATGGGGATGCCTTTCAAAAGATGGCTGATAAAAGTTCAGGTTTATTTCAGATTAATTCCTTCCATCCTTAACAAAACTCCGGAAGGTATTTGTTCAGCACATTTGGTTCTTTTTTAAAGGACATCATATGGAAATAAAAATCAAAATTCATAGCCAAGGTCATATGTGTGGTGGACTGGGAAAACCCAGATGTTGCTTTGACTAAATTCTGGAAAACAGCAAAATCTTAAACATAATCTGCTTTTGAAAAGAATCAAGTTGTTTTATAACTGATTCTACTGTATATTAAAATGTTTACAAAACCAGAAAATAAAGCTACAATCAAAGACAGCCATGTAATGGGTATTTACCTGCAATATTACAAAAATAAAAGAAATATATATATGTAAAACATGTGAAACTATCATAGTGGTATGTTGTCAAACAGTATCTAAAACTGTAATGCAAAGCAGTATCACAGGTGAGAAATGTAACATTAAAATAATGGCATGTTAGTGAAAAGTAAAAGGCACTATAAATAATGTGCTTTCAAGTCTATTTAGATCTGTGTGGGTAAATGGGGCCAGTATTGCACTTTGCCCTAGTGGACTGTTTATCCTTTCCTTTCAGATGTTACTCTGACTGTAAAGACTGTTATGCAAGATAGCTCTGTTGTATTTTATGGTGTCTGCCAAACAGTACGGCTGGGAAAAGAGCCTGGAGGTGCTTGAGAGATTTAGAGGAGGTTCAGTGAGAGGTTGAGTTGATGTCCATGCACAAATGAACCTTTTCAGAACACCAAAATACAACTGTCCCGATTATATTCATTGTGTGAGGTATCTGTGAGCAAGGATTTTGAAAGTTTTCCAAGGTGGAGATTCTTTTGAAGATTCTTTACCTACTAACTGAACTGTGAGCTAAGTCTCCACACTGTCAGTGCTGCTCAGCGTGCTGAATGTGGACGAACATGTAGAAGGTATTCAGAGGTGAAGTGCTGCCGCCTTGTGGTTTATAGGAAAATATTTATAGAAAGCTGCTGCTGCTGCTGCTACTACTACTACTACTACTACTTCTAATAATAATAATAATAATAATAATAATAATGATAACGATAATAGCGGACAAATAGAAGGTCGGTTTACAGATGAAGCAGACATACAACAGACAATACTCTGCTGAATGCATTCACACGTAACATAAAATCAGATTTAAACAAGATAAAAGTGCAATCAATAAAATAATGGTAGAATAACAGTGTTAGAATGGCCAAAATTACATTCAGAGTTGTGGATTTGATTGAATTTTTATACATTAATGTGAAATGTGAAGTAGACATGAAAATGAAATTATGTAGGCGTTCATAGAATACACAAGCTATAAGTTACTCTACAACATTTTCTATACATCGGTGATGAATTAAAGCAAATCACTTCTCCATCTGTCACAAGCGCTACACATATGGTTTATTTCTGAGATCATCAAAAACAAATAGCGTCAACTCACGTTAGGGAAGTTCGCGTGACCGAGCTTTGCTGAGCTTTGCATTTTAATTCACGACCTTTCCCTCGATCAGACACCATACTGGCTATCATGACTCACTCCACTGATTCGATTCTTTAGAAGTACGCATTTAAAGGAATCGAACTTCATTTGACTCATTTGATCTATCGTGTGCAGGCCACAGTTTCGAGACAAAATGCGTTATGGCATTATGTCTCTTGAACAATGATTCGCATGTTTAGTATCTTCTACTTTGCAAACTGTCAAACTTTCAAACTGTCAAACTTTGGGAGTGTGTCCAAAGGCATCATATTAAATGTAGCAGACAGATGTGGTGCCAGCTTTTTTTTTTTTTACATTAACAAATTACATTACATAAAAATTGCTATTTCAAGACAATATGAAACTACAAACACTGTTCCTTAACTATTAAAATAATATTTAACAGTAACTTCTAAAAGTACATGAAACTTTAATACTGGCACATTTGTCAGCATTGTGCTGAGGTAACAGACTGTAAGGATATTCTGTAAACAAATGTTTCTCAAACAAATTTGGTCCAAGTTAAGAACTCAGTAACAGCCTAAATGCAACTTTGGCAATCGTGAGTTGTTATTTCCAGAAAATAAAAATCACAGACAGACCTCTGAGGATCCCTGGACTCTATTTGAGCACAGCTGTCATAAACAATAAAAATTATATTTGTTTTTTTTATTTATAACAGACATCTCCCAAGTCCTTTCCACTCACAATGCTCTTGATACAGCCATAGAAATCGATTGGACAAAATTACTTCATACTTGTGTAGGCCACAGGGGGTCCAGTCAGTTGAAATAGCGTCACCATGCACCGTGACCCTACTGAAAAACAAATCTACCTACAGCCTCCCCCACATGCACATTCTTCTCATATAGTTTGTGTAAGTTCTGTATGTGGAATAGCCAACACAACAGAAACAAAATGTTACACCTCCGTATTTGTGTTGGTATTTAGGTGTCTCTTAGCAACAATAAGCCACATGATTTCTTGTGAGGTTTTCATTGAGCAGCAAGTTGTGCAACATATGATCCGAGTCATTAGGGTGTGATTGTCAGTCATTCACCGTATGATACCAGTGTTTTAATCTGCTTAACAATTTTTCAGTTGTTCAAAACACAAACAAAAACATTAATCGAACGCACTTGACTGTGGCCAAGTGAAACCCACCCAGCTTTGATCTCTGTGTGACTTGTGGTCCTTCCTCCAAATTTCCCACTACGACACTAGAACGCCATCTAATTACTCAAATTGGGGAAGCCCGTGGAGTCTTGCGGGCTTTTTAGTCCACCAAAACTAACAATGCGATGCCCTTTTGCAGTCCGCTCTAATGGTCCAAGGTATATCCCAAGTGTTTCAAAGGTGACCTCAATCGTAATGGGCACAATGGTGCTTTTGTGTTTCACCAGCTGATATCCGCACACCGCTGGTCGACACATGCTGTGGATCTTGAAAATGTTTAGTTACTCAGTCTTAAGTTTTTTATTATTATGTATTGTATTTTTTCTAAAAAAACATTTTAATACCCAAGTAAAATTGCTATAGCCCTGCAATAGACTGGTGAGCTGTCCAGGGTGTACCTTGCCTTCACCCATAGATGGCTGGGATAGGCCCCAGATGATCCCTGTGACCCAGGTATTCCCAGAATAAGCAGGTATGGACAATGAATGAATGAATGAATAAAATTGCTATAATTAACCTAGCCTTGGAAAATTAAAACAGCTAGTTCCCTCACCAACCATTTTAGCATTCCACACATGGTCTAAGTGTAAGAATAAATATAGGGGAAATTGTGTTGATTGTGGAAAAGTGTCTTTACTGCCATTTTATAATTCGAGCTATGTTAACTGAGTGGTAGCTGACTTTTTTTTAATTTAGTTTTAATCCAAAACACAAAGTACTATCTGAAAGAAGAACAAAATTGTGAGGAACTACATCAGACTCCTTCATACACAATACAGCAGCACGCCTTATTTTTTAAGCATCCCATAAGGACCCACGTCACACCCCTCTGTGTCTTCCTCCACTGGCTTCCTGATGCTCACATACAAGACCTTGCCTGGATCAGCACATCCTACTCAACGCCCTCCTTGTGGTTTATGTTCCCTCTCGCACCCTGTGATCAATGAACGACTAATGTATGGTACTGCCTTGTCTGCGAGTCACGAGGACCCATTCCAAAACCTTCAAACTGACTGACCATAAGTGGTGGAACGTTCAACCTCAATTCAGACAGCAGAATATACATATATACGTATATATATACGTGTATATATGCCAGATACAACATATAGAATGCTACCTGTTAAATGTCATAATTGGTATCATTAACAATTAAAACTGGTTAGTTAGATTCATTATAAATCTGCTGTTACCTGGGCTGCAATAGATACTCAAATATATGTTTTTTCGAGCCTTATTTTATTAAGGAATAAAGCCTTCACTCACCCACGCGCACTCACAGACTGACTCATCTCACACACACTCATTCACACGTTGACATACACTCACACAAACCCACACACATTGTTTCTTATGTATAACAATAACAGTATAATTAGTCTTCATTTACATTTACTTATTAGCAGATGCTATTATCTAAATTCATATATATATATATATATATGTGTGGGTATATATATATAAGATGTGTGGGTTTGTGTGAGTGTATGTCAACGTGTGAATGAGTGTGTGTGAGATGAGTCAGTCTGTGAGTGCGAGTGGGTGAGTGAAGGCTTTATTCCTTAACTTGTATGGATTTTCTAATTAAATGACTGAAAAATCACATTCACAATTCACCAATCCACAACCTTCCGAGATAAAAATAGGGCTCGAAAAAACATATATTTGAGTATCTATTGCAGCCCAGGTAACAGCAGATTTATAATGAATCTAACTAACCAGTTTTAATTGTTAATGATACCAATTATGACATTTAACAGGTAGCATTCTATATGTTGTATCTGGCAAGACAGTACAAAAATGTTAAAAAAAAATTAGAAAAGTTTACATTTCGCGGAAACATTTGACTCGTTTTGAGAATCGTTTGGCTCGTTTAGCCTATAAGAGTTGTTGAAAAAGAACCGATTCTTTTGCGAGTCGCCTGTTATATTCTCCGAGGACGAGGAAGTGTGCTGTGAGAATTCAGCAGTACAGGTCTGACAACTCACACAACCAGAAGGCTTTCAGCTGCCATTTCAGAAAAAAATTCTCCTGTGAATCTGTGGCACTCTCTGACAGACAGACGCTGAGGCTGCAACAGTCAGACTGCGCGAGCTCACTCCAGAAAAACAACACAGTGAGCGCGCTCATTCTCACCATCTGCAGTCGCGCTTAAAAGGTCTGCTAAGGGTCTGTGCACTCGGGGACCAAACAAAAAAGAAAATGTGCACGCACATCGCGTCTGCAATGCTTGGGTGGAAAACTGTGGAATGGTGAAGTTGCAGGAGCAGCCGTGCGTGACAATGCATCGGATAGTGCAGAGGAGGCGTGCTGGGCCGCTCCGTTCCGCGTGGTCGCTGCTCGGTGCCGTGGCGCTCGCGCTCGCAGCCTCCAGCGCCGTGTTTACCGCATGGACGTGGCGGCAAACCCGAGACCTGACCAGGTCCGTCCAAAATCTGCGCGACCGCTTGGATCAGGTAGACTGTCCATCATGCACAGAACCTGCACTTTACTGAAGTTCTCATTTCACATAGAATCAACTATTCACACTATTCCCAAAGAATATTAGTTGAATAAGATAAGGACCCTATGCATCACATAAATGTCTTGATTTTTATTACTTTATTAATGTTTACTTGAATACTAATAACGTCTTTAGAAAAAATGTGCATTTACTATTTGTGACTGTTACAGTTTTGTTTGTTTACGAGCGTTAGCTAAACAAGTTTACCAGCCTAGAGATACAGTAGCATTTCCATATTTTTGAACATGAGGTGGGTTTGTAGAGGACAATGTTGCATTTGCAGGATATCTTCGTTTCTTTGTAAATTTGTGAAAAATTAAAAGTCACGTCATGAACTATGGCTTCATCGCATTACTTAAGAAAGTGCTACAGTTGGGTTTAAAATCATGAATGTATGATGTGCATAGAAGTAATTCACTTCTCAAACATCAGTAATATTCCAGAATCACCGCCTGACCAAAAGCCACCGCCGATTTAAGAGTTTTCCCTCAGGTTCAATTCCACTATCGTTCTTAACATTCAGTAGCCTACCTTAAACAATTTACTACCCAGCAGCCACAGCTTACATTTGTGGCTACGGGACGTGTGTTTCAGGAAAAAATAAAGCAGTAGAAGCTCTAGCGCCGCTGGCCGGTCGGTAATAAACACGGCTCAGTGTTCCGCTTGATAATTTTGTAATTATGCATCCAGCCGACATTCTTCTAACGGCACTCACACGCGTGTCTGGGCAGTGCTTTAACCGTCTGGCTGCTTAGTGAGGACATTTCGGGCAAAAGCACTCATGCTGTGTTCTTGATTATACAAACAGCTGTGGGAGCACTTGTGGGGGTCTGAGGGGGCGCGTTTTTATCGCCCCAGCGGAGAGGCACTGCAAGTTGTGGCTTATTTGGCCCGAGCTTTTCTGCCAAGCCACGTTTAGCGCAATTTACTGGAACTGCTGGTTCACTTGGCGCGCGCATGCGCTCGAGAAGGCAGTCGGAACAGGCAAAAGCAGCCTGTCCAGCGTCTCCTATAAGTGTGTGTAATTATGGTGTAGTGATCGGTAGACTGCCATTCGCGGAGGAAGAGCAATTGACTGCTACACAGTGCAAAGCTGCAGATGTGCATACTGAGTACGCACACAATCCGCTTAAAACTTTTTCTGGTTTACGGCTCAGTGTTTTAATGCAATTCTTAAGGGAAAGACTGTTGTGGGTCTGTATGGTTCTATTCAAAGTTACCAGAGAAGGACAAACCTTTAATGTTTCAAAATGTTTGGCATTTGCAGAACTTGTATTTGTAGAAGTCTGCAACGTTCCTATGGGGCCGCTGTCCAGTTACAAAAATGTTTCATGCTTGTCATAAGCCCTATTATAAGTACCAGAGTGATTATTAATCATTTGTTTTCATGGTCCCATAAACAATACACACTTGGAGAAATGAGATTTAGCTTTCTATAGAAATTCTGTATTGAGTCTTTTTTGAAAGGGAAACCATTGATTGTAGTGTTCTATAGATTAACCCTTTACGCAGCAAGATTATTCCTACTTTGTCTTTAAGAAAGTTACATTATGCGTTCACTAATGTGTTTTAATCCATTGCAGTGGTAATATGAAACAATATAAAAAATTTTCCATATGTGCAAATCTAACAGACACACATGCACACGCTTAGAAAGACATGCTGATTCAGCAAGCAGACCAGCCACACATGACTCTGGCACTTGGTGCTGCATAGTGAGTTGAACTACATGTGCACTAGCCTCTGTGGCATTCACTTGATTTATGCAGCAAAAAATTACATTGCTCAAATATTTTTTGCCAAATATTGCATGGACCTGTTGCATTTCTTTCTCACACAATATGACTCTTATTAAAAAAAAAAAACTTTTTGAATTGCTGACAAAGCTTGCATGCCGGTCATAATTTTTTACTAATGTTGTTCTTGGTCCAGTCTCAACAAGGCCGTTGAAACATGCCAGGAATCTGCAGCTTTAAAAAAAAAAAAAAAAAAAAAAGGAAAATGTGTGGCAACTAGTTTTGTGGGTGACCTATTAATAGAGGCGTGTTGAAGTGTGTGCCAAGCTCCAGGAAAGGTGATGGTGGTGTTTGTTTGTGTCTGGTTCAGAAAAGTCTGTGGGTTTGATTATTTCACAGGCTTTGCCTGGTTTGAGTACTGGCCACATGAAGCCCCAATTAATATCAACACACTCCTTCTGTCTACCCACACACCACATACCACATATTTATGCCCTCCCACCCCCTCTGTCTGTCTCTGTCAGGTAAATTTGCAGCGCAAGGCTATTGTCCAGCTTTTCCTGGAGAAGAGGGAGCTGCTGGAGAGCATGCGAGTGAAGAGAGAAGGTACTGAGAGTAAATGACTTTCAGACATTAAGCACATGATGTCAAACAAGTTCTTTCTGGGCAATATATGGCAGTCTTATATAATAATAAAGTAAAACTGGCAAGTACATGGTGTTTAGTTTAAAAGACTGAATTGTGTGAGTGAATTGACACATTGACAAGCATTATAAAATACTTTATAATAAAAAGGTAAAATTTTGGGTGCTTCACATTGCTGTTGAGGAGCTAAGTTATATAACACTTAAAGGACGTTTGAGCTTTGTAAAATATGCATCAGTTTTGACACTATCTAAGGCAACAAAAAAGAGAAATGCTTTGGATGGTATTTACAGAGCCTTGGATAACATGGCATCTTGGGTAAACTAATGGGCACATTTCTAAAACCTGCATCTGGAAGCTGGAGGCAACATGCTGAGTGACATGAGAAATTGCAGGCTTGAGCTGGACACGAACCCAGCAAAACCAACTGGCACGAGGGTTGCACAGGGTTGGCGGTTTTGGGGACATTCTAAATTCAAGTGACCCCATTGCTGAAGCCTGAAATAACCTTAGTTTGTTATTTTGTGCAATTATGAATGCTCTTTGATAACTCCTGCAATTATGTGATAAAGCATCTGGCCTAGTTAGGCAAGTGCAATAGGAGCGTGGTGCATTAAAAGGAAAGAACTCTGCAATAGTGGCAGGAAAAGTGAGAAAATAAAGACTAGTTTATAACAGATGGATGATTAGAGACTTATTGAACAGCTGAAATGCTTCAACAGACACATGATAACTGTGATATCAGAGCCAAAATGCTCAGCCACAGTCTTTTTTTTTTTCTTTTCTTTTTTTTTGAAGCTTGATTGTACTCTTGCCTAAATATAGCAGCCCTTGGGGACAGCATAAGGCTGCTACTTCACCCAGTTTGCCAGCAATAACATTTGGGTGAAGTGCTCCTCTGGACCTCCTTTGATGTGTATGGTCTGAGTTGTATCAGATTGTTCGACTGATTTTTTTTTTTGGTCTGCTGAGAGCACTCATAAACCCAGATGCGCAAGAAAAAAAAACAGAACGCTTGGAACATCTATTAATTTATTACCATTGCTGAATAGTAGCCGTGGCCATTGCTCTCTTTCTCTCCCCCATTCACACATGGAATCTTTACAGCCCCTTCTGGGTCACGAAAGATCCAGTCTTTATTCTTATACAGGAAAGAGAACATACTGTGCATGACCGTGATAAAACAATGGCTGAAAGGTGTAGAATGGAGGAAAGGGAAGAAAATATCTGGCCATCTGGACAGACAATCAAGGCTTTGGTTGGTCAGCAAATGGTACTAGTTTAATCCAGGGTGTTTGTATCTGCACAGATGTTCTATTCAGTAACTTACTGAGGCCTCACACAGACACCTTGCATCTTATCTCTCCACCAGAATTAATTCCAGAAGCATTTATGACTTTTTTCCAAAACACTTTCTCCTTTTTTCTTTTATTTTGCAAGCTGGAGAGACAAAAGTAAAAAATGGAAATGGAAGGAAGGTGGCCTCTCACTTCGAGAGTAAGTTGATAAAAGAGAGCTTTATCTACCCAAAATTATAGACAATTGCTTACTTTATTATCCACAAGGTTCTCAAGTATGAAAGGTGTACAATGGAGGAAACGGAAGAGAATTTTTGAACATCTGGACAGCCACTCAGGGCCTCAGCTAATCAAGAAATGGTGCTTGGTTAATCCATGGTATTTGTATCTTTACAGATGTTCTATTCAGTAACTTGCTGAGGCCGCACACAGACACCTTGCATCTTATCTTTCTACCAGAACACATTCCAGAAACATTTATGACTTTTTCCAAAACATTTCTCCCTTTTTCCTTTGTTTTGCAAGTTGGAGGGACAAAAGGAAAAAATGGAAATGGAAGGAAGGTGGCCTCTCACTTTGAGAGTAAGTTGATAAAATAGTGTTTTATCTACACATTAATAAATTGCTTACTTTATTGTCCCAGAAGTTCTCAGATATGCCTCTTGTTTTTCACAGTAACCAAAGATTCCTTCAAAACAGGTAAGACAAAATGAATTTTCCTGTTAATACTTTGTGAAATCTAGCGTACTTATGTGTGTGTATGTTACAGTGGGGACTGAGGGAATTATTAAAGGATGGACTGAACAATACCTGAATATGAGTCAGGCTGTGGAGTATAACACAGAGACAGGCACATTTAAAATACTTCGGAGAGGTGTCTACTTTCTTTACTGTCAGGTAAGATGGCTTCATCTGTTCACGTTACTCTAGATGAAACAGATATGCAGTCCAATGTTTTGCTTACTCTTTGTTACTCTTTTATTCAATATCACCTTCCTTCCTTCAACTCGTTGTTTTCTATCCCATCACTCTCTACTTCTCCTTCAGGTGCATTTCAGTGAGCAAGAGAGTCAGTATGTGAAGCTGGAAGTGACTGTACCACAGGGCCCTTCACTTCAGTGCATGGAGGGATACAGCACCACTCCAACCACAGGTTTTAAACAGTTCCACTTCCTGAAGCCGTGCCAGGTTTCTGGCCTCCTTCTCTTAGAGAAAGGCGCCGAGCTCAAGGCTAAGACCGGAAGTCGATTCACCCTGAAGGACTCGGGCAAACATTACTTCGGCCTCTTCAAGGTGAACTAGTGGATAAAGCCACACAGTTCAGCCTCACTGACTACATCGTTATTCTGAGATCTACCAAAGTCGATACTCACTGGTTGGATGAACCATCATCAGTTAAACATCTGTCTTTTTTTTAATCTGACGTATTGGATAAGGTCCCTGCAGTCATGGAGAACGTCTGGGACTGAGACAGTGATGTTTCCAGAGGCACCTGAAAGTAGTTGGAATGACTGTACACATACTGGTGCACTAAATATGGTACTAATCAGGATGGTAAGAACATGGCTAGAAGACCATGACTGCTGGACAGTTACAGTGGATCTTTTTTGAATTGCCTTGGTTTGGACTTAAGTACATAAGCAATGACTTCATGAAATGTGCTTAAACATGGTCTTGTAGCTTGATAAGGACCTTGTTCCAGACAAATAGCTACCTTGCCTAAACAGTGGCATGGGCAGGTTGAACAGAAGGTACAGTTTTGGTGGGGTTAAGACTGACATTACAAGGCCGACATGTGATTTCATCAGTTGTTGATTGGATCAAACATTTGCTCTGACTAACATGTGGCTGTCATTGGATCAGTTCAGCGTTGAATTTTGATTTACCAAATACACACTAAGTAATACTCTGTATATGTCCTTATTACTGACCTTCACAGACACTTCAACTAAAGCTTTAAGTGCCTACTATATTGTTATATAATGTTTTTTATATGATTGTGAAAATATAGTACTGATTGTCATGAAGTGGTGGTATGCTAACAACTTACAGCACTGCATTTCCATGTTCATTGCTATAGATAAGTCTTGTAACAAAGTCACAATATACCCATATTGTTTTTTTAATAGTATGCACATTCAGTTCTTAAAGTTTTCTAGCAGTAAAGTTTCTGAATTTATACCAACTTTATTGCATTTAGCCTCACTGGTTATACGTGTGAAAGAACTACCGTGTCATTTTGATGTCTCTTGGGTTTAAGACAAATCACAGTTTAATTAGGTCTGAAATGGAATGTTTGCCATTTTGAATGCACTTTGTGCTGATTGGATTTCCTAATCATACCTCAGCTTCCCTTTTGTATATCTGCACCCCCATTGTTTCCCCATGCCCTCAACTCTCACTTCCTTTATCATCTTGAGTCAATAGCCAAAAAACTTGGAGCGGTAACATATTCCCATTTGTCTCCTCC
>JAOTRN010000043.1:9555771-9574676 GCA_028566695.1 Bagroides melapterus | reverse complement strand
ATACTCCCTCTGTATGTGTGAAGGGGCTCCAGAGAAAGAGAGAGAAAGAGAGAGAGAGAGAGAGAGAGAGAGAGAGATTTCCACAGGAATTAGGGAGTAAAGGTCCTGGGTACTTCGACATGTGCACTTATTTCTCTTGCCAAATGAAAGATGAATCCACTGAGCTTTGCGTCGGAGAGAGAGATGAAAGTGAGAGGGGGTTAGTGAGGGTGAGAGCGAGGGGTGCTTTTTGCAGGCTGTCTCACTGGCTCCCACATTTCACAGGAAACGGTTAGATGATTTCCTCTTTTGTCATGCTTGCTCGCTTCACTTTATTCAGACTATTCACCTTGCCTTCTGTTCATATTATTCCTGATGACTTTATTATTTTGCTTTGGCAGCCAGGGAGGTTGTGTGTATTTTAAATTGCTCTCAG
Organism: Bagroides melapterus; assembly: GCA_028566695.1. Lineage (NCBI taxonomy): Eukaryota > Metazoa > Chordata > Actinopteri > Siluriformes > Bagridae > Bagroides > Bagroides melapterus. The sequence continues at coordinate 9,574,261 of JAOTRN010000043.1, read as the reverse complement.
CTCTTCCCTCCATTTCTTCCCTTTTTTCTGTGCTAAGCTGCTTCCTGATAGCCCCTCTTCTGTACCCCTCTCCCCTTTTCACTCTTCCTCTCTCCATTTATCAGGTTTATAACCTTCCCAGCATGGCTTTCTAAGTTTCTTCTGCGTTGATTTCTAACATTTCTCTATTTTTACATTCACTCGTTTCTCTCTCTTCTTTCTTTCTCCCTCTGAGTTTGTGTTTTTTTTGTTTTTTATTGTCCATCTATCAGTCAGGGTTTTTTTGGGCGGCCGTTGCGAGGGAGGTTCTCCACCGTGTTGCTGAGGCGGTATTTGACGATGATGCTGTGCACGGTAGATTTTGGCATGTGCAGCTCCTGTCCGATAGACCCTTCCGACCTGCCGTCCTTCCAAAGGTCCACCACACGCTGGCGCTGTAGGACGTTGTGCTCTTTGGTCTTCAGGCAGAGTGGGGCTTCTGTGGGGGCACAAAGGTGGCAGACTGTAGACACTGACGGGGCAGCGAGTGGATTAGCAGCAGCAGCAAGATCAGAATGAGTGGAACAGTATCAGTCCTCAAAATATTCATAAATATATCAGAAGACAATCAGTGGGCAAAAGGAAGGCATGAGGCCATTAGAATAAAAAAACACTGCGAGTACAAGCGGCATCTTCATGTCCACATAACTTTAATCCCCATTTTTTATTTTCACTCCATGGACACAGCAATGTTTAGTTTGATGTCCTTTACTAAAATGTGAACAGAGATATGTCTGGCTTTGTCTGTCTGTTTTATTTTTTGTATGAGCTTAAGCCAGAAAACAACAGACATATTAAAATGGCAGACTGTTAAGCTCAAAACTTCTAACAGGCTCCATGTATGTGCCCTATGAACTTAAAAAAAAAACATTACTCTTGCATATTTTAACAATTTTCACAAAAACTGAGTGATGGAAATAGGTTAAGGAGTTCAGACTTTTCCTTTCCATCTGTCTCAGGCTCTTTAACTCTCTCTCCATCTCTTGTCTTTTCCCCCAATATTTCTCTCTTCTTTTTTTTTTATTTAGTCTGGTGTGTTTTGAGCTCTCTTCTCAGCTAAGTTTACATCGGGGTCACCACAGTCGTCTCAATCAGGCCTGAAGCACTCTAATGGGCCCCATGCATGGCGTATTTTTAGCCCAGTCTTTTGAGCCCCATCTGCCTTTATACCAACCCCACATAGAAAAGGGCACATTTTCTCCTGTGTTTCTTTTTCCCCTGGTCTCTTAAAAATATCCCTGGTCTGTGGAGAAAAAATGTTCCCTCGGCTGAGCAATTCCTGGCACGGCTAGGGCAGTGGATCAGAGTAATGACATTTTCAGAAAAAGCTCCATTGCACTAAAAAATGGGGCTAGTGCATCTCCCACAAATACACAATCAGCAGTGCAGGGGAACATAATCTTTTAGGTTCACAGTGTTTACTGGATGCGATTGGGATTTTGAACAAACAAAATACAAGCATAATCAATCACATTTGTTCTATGTGTACTCTGAACATGTTTATGCTCTTACAAACTAACGTTTTCTATCACAGAGAGTTGGACCAGAGGAATAGGAAGAAAAAACATTTAGCCAAATGTGCTCACAGGCATTTTCATATCAAAATGCAACTGGTTCATTTAAAACTGTTAGCAGATTTACATTTTGTTGAGTAAAACAAAACAGATTTTGTAGTACAGGACAGATTGAATTAATGTGATTCATTTACATATAGCCAATTCAAGAGCTTATTATGGTCCATCCATGGCATATGTGACAAAGTAGAAAATAAATCTATAAAAGAGAATAGAACGTCTGTACAACTAAAACAAACACAAAACAAAGTTTGACTAAACTGATGCCAACACACAGTATATCACACAGCCAAAAGTTCATGCAATCTATGCAATCAAACTGTGGGCAAAATTACATCTAAAATGGAACAGAATTTGCGTTTAAAATGCCTTTTTTGGAGAGATTAACTTTATATATATATATGCTTTTCAAGCTCTGAATATATTGAAATCATCTATTCAAATATACTGAAAAATGTGACCTGTAGGACCAAACTCTATATGCGACGTATGTGTTACTGATGCTAAACCTTGGGTGACAGTCAAGCTAATATTACTATTACTTATTTGCTGAGAAACTAATATTAATATTCCAAAACAAGACACAAGCTTGTCTTTGGATACAGAGTAACTACTCTTATAACCTTAAGTTCATAAACTCAAAACTTTGAAAGAACCTGAGTTGTTTGCTTTGCCAAGCCCTCAAGGAGTTCCATGATGGACATGATCAACGGCCAAAGTGTTTGGCTCCTGAGCATATTGCACTAATTAGAACATAATGCCTTAGGCAAAGTTTGAAGGCTATTTAAATATAGCTGGCTATCCATCACCTTCCTCTGGCACTGTGCTGCCACAGTGAAGAGTGAAATGAGCCACAGATATGGTTGCATTGGCAAGAAAAAACAAGGTTAACAAAATTAAACTGCTTTACTGTGTTGGTGAAGTGTGTAGAAGACTCATCTGATCAGTCCCATGGAAGATGAAGAATGACTGCCTTTAATGTGGCATGTGTGTGCAGAGTAGTGGAGCTTGCAGCAGGCACAGAACAAATGCAACAGAGCAAAGCTCAGGAAAGCTTAGGAGCCTACAGTTTTCATGCCTATAGTGACAGAGATTGGAGTGTATGGATACACTCTACAGTGGAGAGTATGGATAGCCCACCTACACTGAAATCACACTGAAGTTACAACCTAATTAAAACGGCATGCGTTCTGGCTGCTGTGGCAGATGCAGCATCAAAGATTAAGATCTTTACCTCTGTTATAAACACTGATTGTCTAGACACTCCACACTAGTGATACAGGCTGATGGAGACCTGCGCATAAATCTGTTTGAGATGCAGCTGAATATAAAAGAGCTGGCATGGTTGTGCCCAAAATATATGGTGCTCTTGTGAAAACTCTATCCCTAACATTGGGTACAGATGTACCTGTTCTTTATGAAACACAAACTTGTATCTTTTCTGTCATCACTAAAGTGTTTGTTCGGGGAATGTTTCGGTGTGTTGCATGGCTTGCCCAAGTGTGCAACTGGACCATGCAGCTAACAGCTAAACTACTACTGCAAGTACAGAAATGCTGGAAATCAATAGCTTGAAGCAAATGAAGCTGAACAAGACCTTTTGAACTACATGTCAGATATAATAATAAGTGGTTAACAAAGATGATTGGACGTGACCATAGATCTTAGGCATGCATTTTCAAATCTCAGTTGCTGTGGGATACAGGAGATTCCTCTCTACATTCACAACAGCAATTTTTCTTGGCAGACCCTTACCTTTGGGCTAGTTTCACAACCTTCTCTCAGAGCCTTGTGCATATTTCTTTACATAACAGCAGGTGATTAGACATAAAAATAACCTGATCTCACCATTAAGTCAATCAAAGATATCGACATTGAAATACATAAATAAATATATCAACCTTTACAGAGGAGAATGTGCCCAGACCAGCCCTGTGTCCAATCAGGGTTCTCACAGTAAGACTAGGTTCAGTCAGGGTTCTCACAGTAAGACTAGGTTCAGTCAGGGTTCTCACGGTAAGACTAGGTCCAGTCAGGGTTCTCACAGTAAGACTGGTCCCAGTCAGGGTTCTCGCAGTAAGCACTGTGTGGATGTGACTGCTAGTTGTTTCTGTGCATTGGGGAGCATTATAAATGGGCTTCACTTTCTAAAGGCAATTAACTAATTGGATAAAGTGTACAACATCAGCACCCTGAGTGTCTACACCTCTGTAGTCTAAGAAACAGTATCAACACCTGTTCAGGATACATTGTTGCCACATGCCTAATCAGTCCATAAAGAAAGGAAGTAAAACAGAGGGTTATGTATGTAACCACTGTACTAGACCTGAGTGGAGAACTGTCAAGCCACCTGGGTCACTGGGATTGACAAGAATAGCCAAAGGATAAGTGTGACATAGCAAAGGACTTTAGGTGTCATGCTCACAAGGTGATGAATTTGTTATTGGTACTCAACAAGGAAGCACGTATTCGAGAGTACTTCCAAAGGAAATCATCATAGAGGTCCTCCATTAAGTCATAGAACCATAGGTAGATATATTAAGCTTTCAATACCAGGTTTACAAAAGTCGCTCAAAAAAGTTACTTCCTTATACAGTAACATATCTGTTAAAAATGAATACAGATACACAAAAATTAAAGGAAAGATATGCTAAACAATGCATCCCTTCTTGTTCCTGCTACCCTTCTTTTGGTGTTTTGCAGTGGTGTTCTCAGTATTCTAAAGTTCTACAGGCCATCAGGATTACATTAGAAAACACTGCTTTAAAAAATTCTAAATATGCATGTTCTACAATAACACTAGTGCCAAAGTGCATTTGTAAGCGCATGTAACTAGAAATTAAAGTTGAAAGAAGTTAAATAAATAATAGAAAAGCCTCATATAATTCTTCTTACTCATGGGTTAAAGATAGATAAGCAGCTATCTACCATCTCAGTGAAAAAGTTCACATATATGCCTTCCCAGAACTAAAAATAAGTCAAATAATCTGGGACAGAAAGTGAATTGCTGATGGAGAGGTGTGGTGAGGAAAACTAGAATTCTTTCATGACTTCTAAAACCAAAATGGGGAACCTATAATCATAAAAACAAACATAGTACAAGTTTGTTTAAATGCATGCCATATTAAGTCAAATCACTTGCCAGACACTTTGGCAGATATAAAACAGATATTTTAAGGTTATAAGGCTTTTATGAACAGACCAATAATGTGTACTTCTGCATCCTAGCCCTCATTTGTTTTATGACATTATTAAATACATTCCTAAACCCTGACAAATTGATTGTCAAGGTGACTGACAACATATTGTTGAGGTATAATTTACTCTTTTTACAACATGCTTATACATTTTTCAAAAGTTGGCCACATCAAGCCATCAAAATGTACAAGGGAGTACATAAATCTAATGTGTGTGTGTTACTGTGCTTCTGTGTGGATTCAATGTTTTTCAATCATCAAATCTTGTGGGGAAATCACAAACATGCCACAGTTCTAAGGGCACGTTCCACATTCACTAATATTTGCTTTAATTATGAAGTTACAAATTTCATTTCATTACAAACAAACCACTCACTTACTGAACAGTCAAGGCCTTTACTGGTATGGTAGAAAGGAAGGTCAGTAAAATAGTTTTTATAGGTTTTAATTGACTGCAATAAAGATCACCTTCACATTTGAGCTTAAGCCTTAAAAAATAATTTCAACCCCAAAATGATCACATTAAAACTAGGAAAAAGGTTTTTCCAAAAATATCATAATTAAGACTTACTATCTTAAAAGGTTTAGCAGTTTAGCAACCCAATATCAAAGTGTTTCTTTCTGTAGGTTTATAGAAGGCCTGGGCTGAAGAGCAAACTACATCTCTGACCACATGAACAAACCTCTGATGAAACTTTCACAAAGATGTTGAAGAAGACCTTTGTATGAAGGGAACAGCAGTACTCACCTGAAATGAACGAGCCTGGAGGCATCTGGCTGTAGTTGGCCGCAGCCAAAGCCATGGCTGGTGGCGCTGGGGTGAAAGGGGGGCCGTAGTTCTGTGGAGTTGCATACGGTCCAGGTGGGATGGGCTGAACACAAGGAAGACCATGTGTGAATAATTTACTGTGTATCTAAACAGTTGGATGTGCTCATGTTGCATGTGTGTTTGTGGATTTACCGGTGGTGTGTGTGTCTCATTGCCCTTGTTAGCCAGTCTGCTAAGAATGCTCCTCTCAGACATCTGTAGCCGTGCTGCGATTGGTGGGACTCTGGACAGTGTGGCAGGAAGCCGCGTTACATCAGCTTTCATATCGCTGAGCAGCTCCTCCAGTTGGTTGAGAACTGCAATTAAACATTTGTACAACATGATCAGAAAAGTGTTGAAAGGTGTGTCTACATTCAATTCAATTTATTTTCACACTGATTTATTTCTTTTTTCTTTTTTTTTTGCTTTACAGAAATCCAGATGTGGATATATTTATAACTCTCTGAAATGATATGAGGAATGAAAACGAGAGGAACTTCACTACTACTAGAAGTATTTGTGTTGAATTGTTCAGTATGAGAATCACATACTTTATGATTAGAGCAGCAGTTAATTTAGTACATATCATATTATCTACAAACGAAAGTTAAGACTTTATACTGTATATGAGCAGAAATGTTTTTTTATGTATTAATAGTAGGAGACTAATCACTGAATTATACCTGAATTGTCAATAAGCAAGGACAGTTAGCTACAACCCTGAAACCAAACCCCATGTTGTTGTGACTTTCAGAAAGTTTATGCTGTAACACACAATTATGGTTTTTATTATTATTTACTGTTATTATGGTTCAGAACTGTAAGAACCAGTGTAGCTAAGGCATAACCTGCTTGTCTCTAATTAGACTCACTTATAAAATGCAAGTGTACAGTATATTTTTATGATCGTATTTGTATTTAGAAAGCATATTTTTTTGACACAAATAAAGGTTTGTATGGCGATGACATACATACATAATTTTACATATAGAAATAAAATCAGCTCTATGATGCCATTCCGTTAAGAGCACAGACAACATTGTGAACACGTTATATTATATTTGTAGACAATTAAAAATCTTGGCTAATGTTAACATGTTTGTTGCTACTCATCATTTGTGAAAATAGAGAAAGCTAGGTAACAAGAAAGCAAGATCACTGTATTGCTAATGTTCTCATTTGTCTCTGGTATTATCAACTGCTGAATGATTAGGCATGGTTCACACCAAAACAAATTGAGCACAATATTTCTGTTCTGTTTAAGTAAACTCTCGATTATTCTTGTGCATTCTTGGCAGCTTGTATAAATACATGCATTATTACATGCTGCACAATGAACTTAGAAAAGCAGAGTCTTCAAAACCCACAATGGAGAACATTACAACCTAAAAAAAAATAAGTAAGAAATAATAAATATCAAGCCTTTAGAGCAAGCCAAGTTGTATGTTGTATGTTTTATATTCTATATAACTTTATGTAAGAATCACAACAAGCTGAACAAATTCCTACTCTGTGTATTATAACATACACTAAATAACTTACTGTAAGCTGTATACTGTATGTAATAAACTGAGATTGTTATCATTCTGTATATGTTCAGGGATCAGGGTGCCAACTGTGGTTATAATTAAACAAAAACTGGAGTCAAAGCAATATTCAGGTATAGGCCTGCTGCTCCGTTTTGAAGCACATGTAAACAATCCCAGAGCTGCTCATCTCAGTAAAAAATAGCTGTTGGTTTTTTGAATTTCTATTCATGTAAAAGCATCAGCGATACATAGAAAAGTTCTGCAATGCTGTTCATATGTGTACTGATGAAGCCTGACACAGTCAGCTTGTAATCAGTAACATACTGTGCAAAGTTGTTTCTGTTTTATGCTATTATTCAACATCAATATTATAACGTTTCGTCCTTGAAATGAAATAGTGCTTCATCTGGTTTTGTGGGTTATTTTGGTAATATGAGCCTGCTAAAATGGTCTTGGCTACCTCCTGGCCACCCCATTTATATACTGAAGCTCTGGATTTGCAACTTATTTGGATTATTATTTGGAAGATTTACAGCGAGTTTAACTTTATACCCACTCTTCAGATTCCGCATGCTAGCTGAAATGTATACGGCAGATAGAAATTTAAAAATTAGATAAGTATGTAGACAAGTCTTCCAGCAAAAAGCAGCAAGAGTAAAAGTGATGAGCCAAACAAAACAAGAGCCATAAGTGGATTGTTTGTCTTTGTCGATTAAGATAGCAAACAGAGCTGTGGTTCTCAGAATATTTTTAGCTCAAAATGCCTTTTGTGGATGTGAGTGCTCTCACATCTTGGGGATGTTGTGAAATATGGCTTTCTTCCAGAAGCAGTGTTTTCGTGAATATTCTCCGGGTGAGCCCCTTACAAAAAATGGCTGATTGAGTTTTAGGTATATGTTTACAAATCACATGGCATAAAAACCTGGGTTGTACAGATATCAAATGCACACACAAATACTCTCCTCACCTTTGTGTAGGACAGCATTGGCAGGTTTATTTCCCGCAAGTGACTCTTTGCTGAGGTGTTGGTGTGATTCTGCCAAACACTCCACCTCAGCGAAGCGTGCATTCAGAGCCATGGCCGGGTGAGTGGGGTCCTGTGTCATGTTAAGGTACGCCGCTCGACGCAGCTGCTCCTCAATCACTAACGCCTGCTCTAACAGCTGGGAGAACAAGAAAATGATCAGAGGTGCTAAGACAGAGCAAAAATGAAACAAACATTTCAAGGCAGGCAAGAAAAAAAAAAGATTAATTTATACATATAGGGTTAAAGGAAAAATATGCAAAAGTGGGATTGTAGCCAAGAAATATATGTGAACTGCAGCTGACAATGAAGAATCAAAATGAAACAAATTCATTTTAAGTGAGATCTCTAAAGAACATTAAGCAGATAATAAGCACGTTATGCAATCACTGCAAGGATAGCGCTTGATTTGCATTTTATATTATACAAGCACGAGAGAGACAGAGAGAAATTTTGAGAGGAAAGAAAGAATGAGGATGTAGAGAACGGGATATGAAACATATAACGGAGCAAAACACCAGAAAAAGAAAAAAGACTTTGTGTTGCACAACGGTTTGTGTCAGCATGTTGCATGGGTCTGTCATCAAACTATAAAATAAGGAATAAATTAATTTCTGAAATAAAGTAGATATTTACAGAACGACTTTTCAAGGATACGTGGTTTAGAGTAATTCTAGAGTAGGAAATATCCTCTTAAGCACAGTAAGAGATGTGTGCAGTCAAATGACTAATTAAAGCTATATGATGGCTTTGTGCTGGTCCACATGTCACCTTAGAGGGAGGGGGCACTGTAAATTAGTACAAAGTTTTGCTGAATTATGGCCTTCTTCATATGAATAAACATCTCTCATCTAAATAAGACTGTATGATAATGCCCCCATCAACAGGTCACAAGGGCTCATGAAGGGCTACCTAAGTATTAAAATGGTGTACATCATATGGTGGCTTGCAAATAGAGCCATGAAAAAATGACTATCTAATCTTTTGTTTGTTTTTATTACTTATTATTTTACATGTTAAAATAAAATAAATAAAAAAAATTACAGCAGATTTTGTCTAGTGATATTTGGAAGTTGTATCTTGAGACAAACCACAACCTATTTAGTCCATTTCACTATCATGACATGCTGCATTAGAGTAGTTCACTAATAATAAATGTTAAACAACCTAGACTTGTGTCTCGAATTACATAAAAGTGTGATATTTTAGACTGCTCTTAGTACTAGCACTGTTTTTCCTATTGTAGTAAGTGTCTCAATCTCATCCCTACTTTTTTGGGAGATTCTGGACTGATGTGTTAGATGACACTCTCCACTCGAAACAACACTTCAGGGAATATCTTTAAGAATTATTCTGATCATCCCTCTAGTACGCTTCCAAAAACTCGAATCTGTGCCAGACAGAGAAGCTGTTTTGGCGTAAGCCTTACAAAGACACATTTTTCTATGTTGTTTCTTCCTTGAATTTGTCAGCCTTCTGTGTGTGCGTGTGGTTATGCAGAGTCATGCTTACTCATCAAAATGGAACCAAAATAACTTACTTAACTCAAGTTTCAGAATATTGTAGTGACTGACAATATTGACTGGCAAACATGTCTGTAAAGACTTGTTTTCATGAAAGCCTCAGGTTCACCTTAAATCTCCTGGCCAGGAATTTGTTCTTCATCTCCAGGAAGTTGCCCTTGTTGGCTTGGGATTTGAACGGCTCATTGACGATGGCAAACTGGGGGTCATTCTGAATGTCCTGCCATCTAGCATAGCCATGACTGTTACAGGTCAAGGGTCAAGGTTTAAACTGGATTCTGACCCATGACATCTACACAGCTACATACATTCAGCAATTTGTCATTGAGAAATTTGTCATTATTAGAAGGTTCCATGTGATATACACAGGTGTAGACGACATACGGCTAATACGTTGATTTTAATGCAGTTAGGTCAGTCATCATTTGCAAGGATACAGTACGATGCCAGCCAGCAGCCAGAAGTCATGCCGTCGATGCCAGATCTCATTCATCTTGCCAGAGGAGATTGCTGCTCGCTCCTCATTCTGCCACAAGGTGTGCAACTCTACAAAAAGGCAAACAGATATACAATGAGAAAATACTGCAATACAATACATCTCAATATTATTGAGAAAAGGTTTCCAAAGGGATCCACACAGGTGCTGCATATTACTGCTGATTATTTTCAGTGACACTGATAAACTTTCCAGCTTTACAAGCCTACCTGTGCTTATTTTGTAAAGGATATGTGCAGCTCCATTCCAAGCTGTATTAACATTGAGCCAGTGTTTGTGTCAGCACTTGAGCACTGTGTATAAAAGCTCATGCTGGGTTTAGGTTCTCCAAATCATCTCTGAGTTCATTTTATCCAACAATGAACAGACTCTTAACAGCATGCAAGCTTGGGCGCTTTGGGCAAAAGTTACAGCAGAGCACGTTTACAAAAATATTTATAGAATACAGAACGGTCTTATCTGTGCAAGTTCTTCTCGTGTACACAACAGTTGTCCAAGCAGTCAAACCTGTCACCTTTTGTCTTCACAAGATTTGCACTGTTGAATTAAATTACAAATTAGGTGAAGTGGATGAAAAACTTGTGCAGTAAACTCTACCTGTAAATCCTCCATCTGCAATGTTGAACATGAATCGAGGACGCTCGGATGGTTTTCCGTTCCCCTTGGCCGTCTCCTCTTTCTGACCTTTGACCTCTTTCCCAGCATCTTTTTCCATCTTGCCTTCATCTGCAGCCAGAAAAATAAACAGAAAACAATATAAATGACGGTTTTATAACAGGGAGGTTAATCCTAGTAATGATAAGTAACAGAACTCTCCAGCATTCACCGTTCTTAACATCCTGCACTTGGCCATCCGCTTTCTCCTTCTTCTCTGCAGACTCTGCAGGAACAGGTGCCTCCTCACTTTTTTCTTTCTCTTCCATGACTTTTTCACCTGTTCCTCCCTTTTCACTCTTCTCCCCTTTCTCTACTGCAGTAACATCAATAAGAATGATGATTACATTTGACACATTGCTTTGATATCTAATCATACTCCTGAAAGGAATTTTATATCTAATGCATGTAGTGAATACTGTAGATCATTTCAACATGTTGGCTTGTTCTGACAATAGAAAAACGTTGTGTAATTTTAAGAAAATTATTGGGACAGTTGTTGGGCTCCAATAAAGATTTATGTAATTTTTTTGTTCATAATTGTTTAAACGTGTTTGGAAATTATACTTTTAAATATATAGTCAGAAATGGAGAAGGTGCAAACTGCAATTACTTTCTTTTGTGCAGTTAATTAACTCTATAATCATACATGTGTAATCCTCTTTTTTAGCATCAGACAGCTTTAAGGAAATAGAAGTTAAAGCTATTAATATAAACTCTAACCAAAGTGACTATAACAATGAAACCCAAGACCCAAGTTTGTATTGTAAATAGTTTGTGTTGTCAGTTATCAGTGTGATTTCGACAAATGTCTTTTTCTTTTTGGAATTTGTCTTGTACTTTTACTTTCACATTTTACATCATTTACATAACTATACATATATCAGAGATTTAAAGAATTTGATCATTTTTTACCACTACTGGTGAATTTCTTTTATCTGAAACCCTTGGTCTTATGTAAATACGGTTTCTTTTCTCTCCTGATGTAAAACTTGATGATTTCTTTATTTACACCACGCAGTGTGTTTTTAAGCACAAAGCAAACTACCTTGCTTCTCATCTTTGCTTGCAGGAAGCTCTGATGAAGTTTCTTCCTTCATTTTTTCAATACCAGCCTCTTTCTTAGGGCTATCCTCCCCTCCATTCTTCTCTTTCCCACACTTTGGGTTTGGTGAGGATGGAAAAGTGTCAGATGATTCTTTTGATTTGGAGTCTGCTGTGAGCCCTTCAGATAGCTCAGGCTTTTCACTAGGTGCAGTATCTTGTTCAGTCTCCTTTAGAGTTGAGAGAAAGAAAAAGAAAATCTCTCACTGTGCTACATTCTGTTAAATACACATACATACGCAGCTACTCAAAACTACATGTGCAGCCAGCCCTAAACTTCCTCACACAGCTTCTTACGCACTTACCTCTTTAGTTTCTGTAATGTCAGTATTTTCTCCTTCTTTCCCCTCTCTCCTTTTATCCTTCTCCTTCTCTGCATCAGTCAGGCTCTCTCCGTCTTCTCGTTCTCCCTCCTTTCCAATCTTTTCAGGTTTCTCAGGTGGAGAGGGTGTGGCTACAAGGTCACAAACCAAACTCTTGTCATGTCTTCAGATGTCTGAGTTTCTGTGTGTAATCATCATGTTTAAATGCAGGTCATATCTGTGCATATGTGTGTTCAATGGGTACGTTTATCATTTACTAGGGCTACAGATAATATTATCTGTTAATCAGATTATTGGTCTTTACAATCATAACAAAAGTGTACAGGCTATCTGGCTGTCCATAAAAGGCTTCCTGTAATCTGTATAAATGTAACAATTATGAACAGAGCAATCTTCACTAATCTGTGGCTGAAAAAAGAGGCTAAAGGAGCTGGGGATGGGGATGGGGATGTGGTAGCTTAGTGATTAAGGAGTTAGCCTGATGATTTGAATCCCACGTCCTTAACCCTCAACTGATCAGTTATATAAATGCTGTAAATGTAAGGAGCTCCCAAATGAATAGCCACAACTGTTACTCCATACAGTACTTGATTTTACTTCTTACAGTCTCACTCTACCCTCTTGTGGACAAACACTACAACTGTAGCTTTATGATTCAGAAATTCCTGTGTAAAAATAACCGCATGTGTGTGATGTTATACTGTACATGTTCATGTATTTGTCTGTGAACACTAGACGCGGACAGAGACATGTTTATGTTCATTCTGCTTGTGTGTACCTGGTTTTGAGGTGCAGGGTGTGTTGTTGCAGCTCTGCTCTGGAGTTGGCGTAGCTGTTTTAATAACAGGTGAGGAAGCTCTTGAGGATTTCTTGGAGTCCCCAGTGACTTCAGGCTTCAGCTCAGGCATGCTCCATTTTCCATTAATGTGTTCAAATTCCTGAACCTGCACACACCAGCACAGGAAGCACCTCTGTCTTTAACGTTTCTGGAAACTCCATTATTTGGCTAGACGTCTCAACTGTTTCACTGCTTTGTTTTCCACATATTTTTTTACAATATTTTTTTATATAACAGGAGCATAAAAACAAGTACTGTTAACCTTGCACTGCGATGACTACAATGATTATCACAATTGCTAAACAGTGAAATCATGGTTATTTATCAAAATGATATGTACTTTTTAAATTTTTAAGTAATTATTAAATGTTATATAATCACAGTATAACACAATCCATCAATTAATCCATACACCCAAATAAGCAGTATATAATTAACTATGCAGTGCTACAAAGAATTTGATCATGGGGAAAGTCTAAAACTGAGTGAAGGAAAGTCAACTCACTCATTGGAATTCTACTAAAAATTCTGCATCTTATAGTAATATACTGAATACTTTCTTGATGGGCACTAGGTATGGGCATGAGCCTGAAATAAACATCACAGACCTTTTTTTTCACCAGGCTCATGACTCCGATGCGGGTCAGCACAGGCTGCCTACACAGACCTTCCCTCGGCACGCCATCGGCAAATGTTTCTGAGCCATCAGCTACCGGCTCACACAAGTGCCTCATGAAGAGGGAAACATATGCCCTGCAGAGAGTGACAGACAGAGAGAGAGACAGAGAGAGAGAGAAAGAGAGAGAGAGAGGGGGAAAACACACACAGAAACGAGGAATTACTCCTGTATGCACTATTTTTCTTCATCTTCCAGTGTTTCCATTCAGTTTCCATAAATCGCTGCTCATCACTATTTCTTACTTGAACTCCTTCTCGCTTTTGCCACGCAGGTCTCGTACCAGCCACTGGCAGGAGAAAGCATCCTGAGAAGGCATACCCCACCTCATCACCGCGTTCAGGAAGGCTTTCCTCTGACGTGTGTTAAAGCCCAATACCTAGTACACATACAAACACAAACATGCATATATACAGAAATATGCGTTAAACAAACTGCTAATTAAATGGTTCTACAATTTATCAATGTTTTTTTTCCTCAATTCATTACACAAATAATTTTTTACAAAATAAATTAATAAAAAACATACTACCTAAGATATATAAATATTGCACACAGTGAAAAATTTCTCTCTGGATAAGAGGGATGGTAAATACTCTCTCTCTTTCTCTTTCTCCCTCTCTCTCTCTCTCCTGCTTATCACAGCCAATCATAGACATCTGTGAGCTCATGCATGCAGAAAACAGAATATGTTACACAGCCTTGGGATGCAGCATGAGTAGCAGTTTGAAATGATGGGGTTAGCTGGCTTCATGTATCTCAGAGAAAGCATGTGCTAGCCTTCACCCTGCCCGGTTGGTAGCTGGGAGAACTGATGGGTGGGAAATAGATGGTTATCAAATTGGGGAGAAAATGAAGGACAGAATAAGCCACTGTCTCCAAGATAACAGGTTTAAAGTAATTTGTAACGAAGACATTTGATTTCAGCAGCTCTATATTTACTGTAGGAGCTGTGAGACTGAGAGCCTGTTTCTCTTCAAATGTACAGTATATACAAATATTGTAGTTGATTTGGTGCAAACAAAATCCTTTTCAAGATTACAAAAATTAGTGCACCCAGAAATGTCTTCTTCTTCGTCCAGTTAAATGGCCGTACACTCCCTTAGAGTATTATCTCTTCTTTTTCTCACCACCTCCACCCACTATATGTCTTCCATGGGTGACGCATCTGTACTGAACTGTATTTATACTTCCCCCCCTTTTGAAGAGGCAATGCCACACACCCTAGTGGATCGCAGCCCACGTTTCTGCAGGCGCTGCGTGTTTAGCTCCTCCAGCTTCCACGTTAGGCTCCTCAGCCTCCAGAGCGAGAAGCGGCATCACACTCCCCAAACACTATAGCCCCCTTTTTTTATACTCTTTTGAAAACGTATTGCCCCACCCACCCCAGTGGATCGCGGCCCAAGCTTCCACCAGCGCTGCATGTTCAGCTCCTCCAGCTTCCACGTTAGGCTTTATGAGTCCTGCATTATCATTTGCAGTGTGTTATAGTTTAGAGTGTGCAAGGTTGTGGGCACACCTACATCTACCTGTCTCTCTGCTGCTGTATAAGTAAGTATGGCTAAAAAAAATTTAGAATGTTCCTCTAATTCTTAGACCTAATTGTAGGAATAAGTTAAGATTTTAAGTCGGGTAAAGCTGATGGTAGGTAGTCATATGAAACTATATAAAAAGGCTCTTCAGACAGGTCAGGAACTTGAAAAAACAGACCAGTTGTTCTTCAAAGAGTAGATACTTTTACCTCAAGGTTGCCACCAACTCGAGCCAAAAGGGGAGGGAGAGGTTTATCCTTTTCATTTCTGATCTGCCGCCGAGACTGCCTTCGACCTTAAAGAGGAAAAGACAACTACCAATGTTCAAAACATTACTGTATGTTTATTTGTAACGTCAACAGAACACAATGGAAGGGCCTTGCTAATCACATCAAAGCCTCTGTCTGTTTTTTCAGTCCTTTTGTAGGAGTCTGTGAACATGCATTGCTTTCCTCACCTTCTGGCCTCTCATCAAAGTCCTCATCCTCCTCCTCAGATCCCACAGAGTACTCAGACTGGTTGTCTGAGATATCAGCATGCCACTCTGAAACCACACACTGCAGAGTCAGCAACACTCACACAAACGACATCCCACAGTGTGCCTGCTCTCACTTTACATGACATCTAGCTACCGCTTCAGGTGATACATAACTCTGGAGTCTAGAACTGTTTAACTGGTCAAACAAAAAACTCAATTACAATCAATTACACTTTCACAAAAAGCAATAGTTCTACCAGCTTATATTTTCATTTAGATCCAAATAACTCTTTATACAATGTTATGAAGTAAATATTTCTTTAATTTCTGCGCATTCTAAATGGATTTGTTAAAGAGCCATCAAGTCCATCAAAAATGAATAGCAAGAAATTAAAAAAAAGACATACAAGCCCCACAATTTCAATTTTAATATTTCAGTACATTTAGGAATTTTCGGTTTATGTTATATTTCTAATCGAACAACACAATGCCATACTCTCACTTCAGTGAGAAAAAAATAATTTTCTGGGCTGTTTAGTTACTAACAGCAGTTTCGATTGCCGGCACAGACATAGCATTAACAAAATAATTATGAGGTAATGTAAAAACCCACACACAAGTAAACACACAGAAAGGTATGTCACATATCTATAAAAACTACACATATACTGTATGTATAAGCTGATGTGTAGGACCAGTAAAAAGTCTGGAATCATTAAGCCAGCTATTGCCAATGTTTGCAGACTTGGTGTCATGTCATGTAGATGAAGGCGGATACAAATGCACAAAAACGGGATATTTATTACGCAGGGCTAACAATCCAGAACAAGCACAGGGGACGCGATCAGCAAACAAAGTCAAAACCGGGATCCACAAAGCATTGACAATAGGCTCAGTGTAGACAGACCACTGAACAGACGGACACCGAACGTATAGTTTTCACAGAACAAATGCACACAAGGGCTAAATACAGTAACAAATCAAAAGGTAAACCCAAAACAGGTGCAGGCAGTAAGGACACGTGAGGAAAACAGCCAGTGACAAGACATGGGTAGAGACAAGAGCTAACGGAAGTGTGTGTGCTGAACGGCTCAGCTCGCTGCACTCAGCAGGAAGAGAAGATTCCTGACACATGGGCTTGAGCAAAAATTTTGTGGGAGAAGCTGAGAACAGTGCATTGAGCAGGATGTGTCGGGAAGGATTAATGCAATAAAAATGTAAAAGCAAATATAGTTTGAGGTTTCGTTTGTAAAAAGTGGTGGATGTCCTGTATGCAGAGGTACCTTGATCCTCCTGTGCAGCATCATTGTAGTTGACCTGTTTGCGGACTCTCTTGCCCTTGCCCAGATTGCGGGCCAGATCCTCCTGCTGCTGCTCATAATGGTGCCGGAGAAGTTTCTCCCAGTAATCTGGGTCTACGTTCTCCTCCTGCTTAATGATTTCTCTCTCAATCTCCTCAATCTGACATAAAACATACACATATACACACAAGTACACAACAGGATAAGAAAACTGAGAAATAAGAGAGCTGGGAAAAGAAAACTTTTTTTTTTGGTATTATTCTTCTTTTTATTTTTCTTTGCTACATTCTTTTCTTTCTTCCACCTCTCTTACCTTGTCATCCTCTCGGACTGTGTATTGGGCTACTTTGAATGAGCTAAGGTATTCGTTCATGTTCTGCATATCCGTGTCATCAGTGGCATCCTGACTCCGATCCAGCAGACGTTCAATGGCGGCATTATCATAGTGAATTACACTACTGTCCTCATCCTTATTGTCTCCCGCTGAACACACAGACAAAGACACAATTTTGGGGACAATGTCATTTACACAACTGTATTGGGAAAGTTTATATAATCACCATTCTCTCTTTCTATCTATCCACATATTCCTTCTTTACACTCTCACCTTCAGTTTCGTCCTTGAATAGCTCCTCTGTGCCAAACTTCAGAATGTCATCCAGCTCTTGTTTGGACATAGAGCCAGCTTTGGAGCCCAGTCCTGGTCGCACCACCAGGTGAGTCAACATCATCTTACGTTTAGCTACCTGGGTAATCCGTTCCTCAACAGATGCACGGGTTACAAACCGATAGATCATTACCTTGTTTGCCTGACCAATCCTATGGGCCCGACTGAAGGCCTTAGAGAGAAAGTGATAAAAAGAGAGAAAGACAGAATTAAATATATCACTTTAAAAAAGAAACACAAAACCCTGACAATATAGACATTAAAATCTCTTTCAATTACAAAGTAATATAACATAATAAAGTCCAATCCGCTGTGTGTGATTGTGTGTGTGTGTGTGTATACATACCTGAATATCATTATGAGGGTTCCAATCAGAGTCAAATATAATGACAGTGTCCGCAGTTGCCAGATTGATCCCCAATCCTCCTGCCCTTGTAGACAGAAGGAAACAGAACTGAAGTGCACCTGGAGCTGAAATTAACAGAAAGTAAGCAGATTAATTTTATGTTGTACAGTATGTGGTTTAGACAAGCGGTAGAAAATGATTATGGTTAGGATATAGAAATAACATTCTTGAAGAAAGATTCTACATTGACGAAAGAAATGTCACAGTATGATTTATATATATATACAGTATATATATACAGTATAAATATATATATATATATATATATATATATATATATGTGTGTGTGTGTGTGTGTGTGTGTTTATAGTTGCATATTAATATCAACCTAGCCCTAATTCT
>JAOTRN010000043.1:9526613-9541668 GCA_028566695.1 Bagroides melapterus | reverse complement strand
CTCGCTCTGTCTCTGCATACACACGCAAGTACAAAATATTCATTTTGTATCTATGACAAAAAAAGAATCTGATATATTGATATCCTTTTATGTCTAAACTCTAAATGATAAATAAGATATAATGAAGGTCTAGTTGAGGCATGTTTAATTTTCTGTAATTTATAAATGAGAAATGTAGTTATTTTGTGTTCCTGGATCTTGTGCATAAAAAATATTTTTAGTTTATTTAGCTATGGGGAAACTGTTAATAAAATTCCTCGCTCATGGGGCTAAGTAAGGACAAAAGCTCACGCCTGATTGTGTCGGTCGTGGCGGGAAAGAAAATCGAGCTGAAAACTGCGTCCGCCATTGTACTCAAATCAATTCGGTTTTCACATCATGCCTTTTGTCGTTAGACGAGGCGCACGAGAGGCGCGATTGCTTTTCCCGCCCAGCTGGCCTCGCGCAGCCAGAGGCGGCAGTAGTGCGCACGCGGCACTCGGGGATGTGCAGGCCGCGCGCTCACTGCGGCTCAGAGCGGTGAAGTGCGGCGACTTCCCCCCCACAGAGAGTCAGCGCTCCCGGGAATGAACACAGCCGGCGATCCGCCGCCGCTAATGCTGCTGCTGCTGCTGCAGGTCTCCAGGGGCCGCAGAAGGACACGGGGGCGCGTACTTTAATTGATTCATGCGCTCCTTTTAACTGTCTGCGCGAGACACATCCTGCACAGAAAGAAAGGGCCTACGGCGTTTCAAACTCCAAACGTCCCACATGTACGCTGCAAGCTGAGCCAACTATCAAACAGCAAACGTTTGATAAAATTCAACATGTAAAACAAACAAACAAAAAACTTTGACTTCCCCATCTTTTATGATAAGTAGAAGCGAGATGCCACTGTAGAGCAACTTATCCTGTATATCAAATGTTATCAAGTGTTATTAAGCGACTCTTAGTCTGTTGATAATTAGACGTTACATTTATCCATTACGGTGTTTGACATTATTTAACATGTAAACATGTGCATGTAACTATGTAAATTAGTAACACTAAGACAGGTCAGAAAGTAAAAGACCTTACTAAATCGCAGTGTTGCAGATAAATACATGTAGATAATAGTAATGTTAGGCGTTAGTGAGTGTATGCGTGTGTGTGTGTTGTCTGAAGTGACAGTGGGTCGGGTCATGTTTATTTACATTCTGTCACAACACCACTCTCTCAATCAGCCGCGAGCCTCTCTATCTCTCTGAGCCTGCACCCGTTTTTACAAAGCTTTTAATATTTATGTAGATATTAGCCTCTGTAGCTTATTAACCAGCGCTAACAGCACTGTATGGTAAAGTACATTTGTACAGTATCAGTCCTTGCTGGCTTTGAAATACCACAAACCAGAAGACTAGAGTAATTATGGGACAGAAAATGTATCTAGTGAACTTTGGTTAAACTCTAAACTTCCTGCTCAAGGTGCATATTTTCTTTGCTTGTGGTGTGTAGCAAATAAAGCCACTGGCAAGTACGACAGGCTGCTGTATCTGCAGATGTTGCCGTATTATTCATGCACGGAGTTGTGAAAGTATTTATTTGAATATCATAAGTTGTAAACATGTGTATGTGTGTTTCCCGGCGCACTCCAGGGTCCGGTGTGTGTGTGCGTGTACGGTACCTGGCGCGGCTAGCGCTGCAGTTTCTCGAGGCGCTGCCGGTGAGTTTATGTCGCTTGCGTTCTCGTCCAGCTCCCCGTCGTCTTCTTCTTCTTCATCAAAATCTCCTCCCTCGGAATTAACCGCCATGCCCTCATCTTCCTCACAAGAACGGAGAGGTGAGGACATTATATCCCTGTCAGCGACCCCGTCTTCGAGATCAAAAAGTATATTCCTTCCGAATAATATTTATTTTAATATTCAAATCGGCACACACACAAAGTGGGGGGCGTTTTGGAATATTTTACACTACAAGGCAGAGAAACAAAGATGGCCGCCCTTATATTTATTTTTTAACAACCCCCCCAATAAGAAAAATCCCCTTACATAAAAATGGCTGACTATATTATTTCAGAACGCCCCCCCCTCCTCCTCTCTCTCTCTCTCTCACTCACTCTCTCTCTCTCTCTCTCTCTCGTGCTCTCTTCGTCTCCCCTCCCTCCTCAAAAACATTCACATTGTTCCAGTGAAAAGGGGGGTGTTTTTGCAAATTCTAAGTTGGATTTCACTTTCTTTTTTCTCTGGTGAAATCCACCATACAGTCAGACTTGCCTGCTAACCGTCTGGTGTGTGTGTTTTTTTTATTTCTGAAGATAGGCTATTTAGTCGGACTGCAGAGAGACACACAAATCCATCCAACATGGCTACCTTGATATTCTTAAAAGCCCCCACCGATGTATGAAACTATTTTGGAGCAAAGGCTTTGCGTTATTGGGGCTGTCTGACTGGAGGGAGGCTAAGAAGGGGGGAGAGGAGCTCTGCCGCAGCCATGCCCAGATTTACATCAGATGTTGCTTAAAAATTAACCGTTTAATGTGTGGATTTAGTTTTCAGTTATTTGCTTGGAGCAAAAAAAAGAATTAAATAAAAAATTGAAGAAATTGCCATTAAAAAAATCTTTTGTTAATATACTGAAATTTCTTTTTGTGTTGATGCGATTTGTGAAGCAGACATACAGACCATAATGAATCCTGTGTACCAGAGGAACCTGAAACAGTTGTTTCATCCACAGACTGAACACAAAAACCTGAAATGCAAGCATCCTCTGACACTAAAGCTTTCTACAGAAAATGTGGTCTGTATTTGCTTGAATGACTTTAGTGAAATGTAAAACCTTGGGGGGAAAAAATGAATCACCTTTATCTTCTGACATACCACTACGGTTTTGCCTTTATTTCAGTACTTAAAACAATACTACAATGAACTGCAAACATAAACATGTTATTATAGTGAGATTGTGTGTCATTATGTATTAATAATTATTTTTGTTTTGATAAATAGGGATCAGAAAATGTGATACAGTAACTGAAAGAAATTTAAGTGACACATTTCTGTGTCTACACCCCTGTTAAAATGAAGCGCTTTATTAACAATTAATAATTACAATTTAGAATATATTTTATTTTGTTGCAATATCAGCATTTATGTTGTGTAGAATAATAGTCTGCTCTGGTCAAAGTTCAGTGAGGTCATCATTGAAGTACAGACATACGGATGGCATGTAGAGGTCACGATCCATCCGACAAAGGTCCAGTTCCTCATCTTCATCTGGAATCCCGTTTTCACTCAAGGTTTTACACATGTCCAGATTGACACCATTATGCTTCCAGGTGTAGCTGGCTGCATGGGAGTTATAGTGCAGATAACGGTGTAAAATCTCATTCAGTGTTTCCTCAGAACATACCTAGCCAGATAATAAAGAGGTATCAGGTGTCAGTCACATTCCTGACGTCATTGATTTGTAATACAACACAATTTATTTTTCCCCCTCAGGTTTGATTGCATTGCCAAAAATTCCTGCACAGAGGGTAATATGAAATGTATAAGCAGAGCCTTTCTTTTTTTTTGGTGGTGGTGGTGGTAGTGGGGAGGGGGTTTATGACTGACATAGTGAAAATAAAAGCAAGACATGAATGATTGTGTATCTTTGGACGATGCAGAATAGTGTTATGCCAAAGGAGGCATTTGGCAGGAGTGCGCTTTGGACTGGACTTTAGGATTAAACCAGGAACCCAAGCTTGGACCAATTGTACATCCAGTGGCATAAGAGCAGTAACACTTCCCTTTGTCAAGGAGGAAAGGGAAGGGGTAATTAACTAAGAAGTCAAAAGTGGGTGGGGAGGAGGTGGAGGGTTTAAGTGAGGAGAATCCACAAATAGCTCAATCCTGCCCTCTTCAGCATCCTAATTCAGTGCAACTAACCCATTTGACTACAGAAAAATAACAGATTAACGCATTTATGCATAAGCAGACATATTTTGCACACACAGCCATCTTTGATTGACTTTTATTTGCTGACATATTTGGACTAATCAGTGCAATCTGGAAACACACCATGAATTTATAAGACACACAAATTTACAGACTTCAACTTTTATGCTGAGTGTTCATCTGGACTGTACCTCCAGCCTCTGTTCCTGGGCAGTGAGTGTGTTAATAATGCGGATCCAACGTGCCTTGGCTGTTAGAATGCCAACTTCATAGCGCATGTCTTTCCACCAAGGCTTCCCAAAATCATTGGACCAGTCGGTGCGAGGGCACGTGGGGGGCACATGCACAAAGCGCCCCCTGGGGGTGTAATACTTCACACAGCCGGTTAAAGGATCCACATGGGTAATTATCTGGGAAAGCAAATATACAAATATAAATCATGTAGTCTAGAACCAAACTAGAATATATTTGAATATAACTAAGAAACCTGTAGTAAAAATCTGAAAAACTAGTGCTGCATCAGAGGGCAGGGGGTTTTCACCCGTATTACAATCTAGGAAAGTATTTGAGTTTAAAAATAAAATAACTTCCATTCACTCTGTCAGCACAGGTTTATTTTATGAACATAACGCAATTATTCAACAAATTATGTTTAATTAAAACAAATTCTTCATCATTTTTAAAAATTCTTAGTATTTTTTTATTTCTTGTATTTTCCCACAAAGACAACAAAGAATTAGGGCAAAATTGACATGATTTACAGTCAAATTTTTCTGAGCAAATGTGGGCTGGATTGAACCCAAATGAAGTGACCGGATAGATAGATAGATAGATAGATAGATATTCACAGAATCAAATAATTTACTTCATTGTAATATATAAAGTAGTAGAGGTCTTGTAATGTGTCTTACATCTTTCGTTTTTGGGTCAAACCAGTGACTAATGTCCTTCCCTGCACTTTCAATAATCGGTTTTAAAAGTACATCGCCTGAAAGAAAGACACAGGTATGAGGTTAGTTATGTGACTATATTTACACTGAGGTGTGGCCAAATGTAGTTACATGTGTTAATAAACTGAGCCGCTAAAGAAATATTAGTCAACCTGTGTTACAACTACTTTAAAAGTAGGAGGTTTAACTCAGACTCTTACCTTTGTAATCTTGAAGCAAAGGCGTCAAGTTGTAAATTTTACCCAGATACGATACCCACAGGTCTCCTATTGTATTGTGCACGGACACTTCGTTTGGTGTAAAATACTTCGAACGGGACATTGTAATAAGACTGATTAAGCAACATTAACAACCAAATACAGCGTGATGAATTTAATTGTCTGTGTGTTGTCGCGCAAGCATACTTGGCATTAAAGCTCTTTTTGAATCTGATTCTGATTCTGAATTAGCTGTTAGCTAAACCGTCTTCATTATTGTCTCCGCGTAGCCAGTATGTACGCACGGTGGTTACTGTGGCAACCGGGACACACGCGTACCACCCTTCTTTATAATCTAAAGAAAATAATGAGGAAAATATAGGAAATATCTATACATTAGGCACATTATTCAAATCTATACAATAATATTCTGGTTACTTGCTTAAGCCAATTTCCCCTAAACGTTCTAGTTCAAGTTCAAGTTCTAAACAGATTCAAGTTTCTGAACCTGTTCACACGGATTATTTAAAGCTAACGTCACACAGGATGACATTAACTCCAGCCTCAGTGATAGCTAATATAACACATGATGGTATTAATGTACATTATGCATATGCATATATGTTTTAGTGAGCTCTTGACTGATTCTAAGGCAGACACTGGATGATTAGGAGAATTTTTTTTTTTTGTTTTTTTAAATAGTTCGAAAAACTAGACAAATTAGAATGTGTTCCTCAGGCCTTGTATTACCCACCATAAATTGTTAATTATGTAGTCATATACTGTCAATACCATTGGAGTAGGTTTGAGATCTCAGTGTGGTGGGTTTAGGTAGTGCAAATTTCTGCACCAGTAGGACATGGTTTTCATTTAATATAGCCTCTAATGAACGAGCTGAGTATACGTGAATACCTAGACAAGAAAGGTAATAATTCAGTGATGGAAACTATTTATGTAACTCTAGGTGTAAGAAACAAGACTCAACATGGTAGTATTAATCAGAACATTCCCTCTTATTTTTAAATAATCCATCCTAAAAGTGGCTTCAAATAAGTTCATTCAAAGAATGCAGAAATGTATGAAACACAGCCATAAAGTACACTTATAAAAAATTACTAAACCATTCAAGGAGAACCTGCAAGTTTATATGTATTAATCGGAGAAGAGTCTTCACAGAGATATTAATCTTTGAAGATGCCTGGAAAACAAAATTAGGTCTGACGATCTGCCACACTTTGTATCAGATATAGATTACTTTGTAAAGTTGTAAGTTGACAAAATGTGCCAGGTTACCATTACTGTTGAGAGTGTGTTGTGTATGGTCAGTTCATTAGGTGTTTTGTACTTGTGTCAAGCCATGATCATGTTTTTTGATTAACTGTAAGAACTGGACTCGTAGGTTCTCCATTCATGCAGTAACCGAGGTGGTCTGACGTACTCAGTGACATCTCATATGTTGAGCAGAAATGAGCTAAATAAAATAAATAAAAAGTGATCAAACTTTCAAAGAGAATAATGAAAAACTACACAGAAAAAAGAAATCTCATTGTTCTGGCCAACCATTTTCTTCCCTGCAAACTATACCAATTAATTAATTGCACAAAACACTGCAATACTGATTTAATGTAATCAAGTCTGGAGTGTTAAGACTGAACCTTCAAACCATTTGGTGTCACAGATACACACTTCTTACATACTGAAATCAGAACCCCGGCAATGTGAACTACTCAATTAGAGAAAAATGGAGATAGGGACATAGATGGAAAAGCAGATGCCATAGAAATGCTCAGCTGAGAAAGCTGAAACAGTATAGTTTTGAAAAATACTAAATAAGACTTCATTCATCACAGCCATTGACTGCATGGAGTCGAGCAAACAATTTTTCATTCATGTAAGAACATTTGATTCCTTAAGAGATCCAAAAGTCAAGATATTCAGGTCTGAATTGGCACACAACTACCCCAGTGTGATAAGAGCCAACAGAAGAGCCACCTGAAGAACATGTGGATTTTCTTCTTTTCCCTTTGTGGGATTTTAAATAAGTTCAGTCCAATGTCCATAATAATCATGTCCATCGTATTTAATGGCATAGCCATATTAATTGTAGTGGAACTTGAAGTGGAAGTTTCCACCTGACTCAAAGGGGTTGAAGCCAAACGGCCAGCCTCCTCCTCCTCCACCACCTCCTCCCTGCTGGTTCTCAGGGTCCAAGGGATCCTCACCTGAGTCGAATTTCTGGCGCATCTCTGTAGAACACATTGAAGGATTAAGATAGATATTGGTATTACGTAAATAAATAAACTTATTAATTGTTAAGATTGATAGATAAAACTTAATGATCTTACTCTTACTCTTTTGCCATTAATTGAATTATTAGGACACATTTCAATATCTAGCTCTCATTCTAAATGTAAATATATTTACCTGGATCTGTAAGAACTTCCTTAGCTGAAGCAATGTCGATGAATTTCTTCTCAGCCTTCTTCTTTTCCTCTTCAGACTGGAAGTTGTCCGGATGCCATTGCTGTGCCAATTTCCTATATGCTTTAATGATTTCCTGTTTGCTAGCAGTCCTGTGGAGAGAACATGAACAAGGATTATTTGCTTGTGTATTAGTTTGCACTAGTGTTGCTGAAGGTTATAAAAACAAGAAATCGAAAATATATGTAATAAAAAAATGTTATATTGATAAATTTATGTCCATACCGGCTCACTCCTAAGATTTTGTAGTAGTCCCGTTTCCTTGACATCTTCAGGAGTTTCTGTGCACGTTCAAGACCCTCACGAATCTCCTGATTACCCTGGTCAAACTCCCGTGCTTCCTGAAAATCCTCCACAGCTAAGCAGAGAAATAGATTTAAAAAAGTTCAATAGACTGACAAGACATAAAAAAGAGAAAAGTTAACAGAACATAGTAATATGCAATGCATATATTTTTAAAATTATGATTACAACTATGACTTTCATTGATTAAACACGTGTCATACGTATCATACATAAGAACAAGACAATCTACCTTTCTCATAGTCCTGCAGCAGAATGTAGGCTTCAGCTCTGTCTCGGAGGATGTGGATATTTTGAGGGTCTCTCTGATGGGCCTCTGAACACGTGTCTACTGCCTCCTCTGCCTTCTTATTCTTCTCACGTCACACAAAGCAAAGAGCATAAACAAGACTGTGAGGAATCTACCATTATTATACAGTGTTACTCTAGCAGTTATATAAATATTAGAAATATTGTTTCTAGTACAGAACATTACAAACCTTCACGAGACAGAAGCATATCCTCTCCTTTGCTTTGTTAGTGTAGAACTGAATATTTGGTTCAGTCCTCATTGCAGACTCATATTTTTCTATTGCTTCTTGATATCTGTTGGACAAATGATGAAATAACATTCACTTAGGATGGAGTGGACGAACTCGATCGACCTGAACAGAGCCCTGAATTCAAACCCACTGAACACGTTTGAAATGAACTGGGAAGCAGATTACATGCCAGGCCTCTGAACCTCAGTACCCGATCTCGGCATCACTGCAAGAATGGCAGCTAGGCAAATCTGATATGGCAAAAAAAAATAAAAAATTCCCTATGCTAATGTAGCAACCCAGAGCTTTGAGCAACCCTTACCTCTGTTCCGAGATCAGTTCTTCAGCAGAGTCCAGCTGTTTGCTAAGTTTCTTCACTTGCTTGTAATGGGCAAAACACTCCTTGTCATCTTGATCCAGTTTCAAACACTCCCGTATCTCACTAATCACCAGAGAGTGAGAGTGAGAGAGAGAGAGTGTGTGTGTGTGTGTGTGTGTGTGAGAGAGAGAGAGAGAGACTTAGAACGTAGACTAAGAAAATAGACTAAATATGTACTTAAGCAGATAAGAATCTTTCCACAATATGTTGGGTATTCTAAGAACAGAACACCTGTAAACATGTAAAACACACCTTAATTTAAGAATTATTAAAGAATTCTGACAGGTGTTTACCTGAGTGACTCTTGATGTTGTCCCAGGTCATATAGCAGATGACTGAGTTTGAGAAAGGCTGCTCGGTTATCCGTTCTGAGCCGTGCTGCCGGAGTCAGGTCTAATATGGCTTTCTTCGGCTCCCCAATGCGGATATAGCATTCTGCTCTTAGCTCCCGGGATTCTGGATCCCATGGAGAGATCTAAACCAAAGGACAGATGACTGATGTTATTAAAAGCAAGCTTTACACAATCCTAATTCAATTGAACATATCAAATGAAGTAATTCTGATCATTTTTTGAGTGCCCCTTTCCGAAACTCACCTCTATGACCCGCTCCAGCACCTGGATGGTGGTGGTGTAATCGCCACGATGATAGGCTTTATGTGCCTCCTCCTGGAGCTGCTCCAGCTCCTCAACTCTGCGGAGCTGATTATGGGCCTCCTCCGTGTCTGGAGAGCGCTGCAACTGGAGAAAGAAAGAATGATTAACTGCTTAAAAAGACCAATAATACATACAAAGATTCTACATTAACAGCATAAGGGGTCACAGTGCTTGGGCAAATGTTATGTTATGGTATGCCCTAGAGCATCTCAGGATTTGCTCAAAGATGCAACAGCAGTTTACACACATCTGCTTATGTATCCGTAGAAGAAATAATGATAGGCAAATCATTCTGTATCTCACCACTGCCTGGAAATCATCTCTGGCATCTTGAGGGTTTCCCTGCTTCAGGAGAATATTCCCCCGTTGTATCCGAGCCTGAAAACACCCCCACACACAAAATATGTCAACATGAATGGTAAAAAGTCCTAAAAGTGTCTAAAAAAATCTACTATATTTCATCTGTATGAAATCTCCCACCCAAAAGACACCCAACAGACTTACAGCTAGGAAGTCTGGTTTAAGCTGAATAGCTCGAGTCAGGTCTGGCAAGGCTGATTTGGACTTCCCCATGGCCAGAAACACAGCCGCACGTTTGTAGTATGTCAAGTAATTCTTTGAGTCACCCTCTGCATGTAGTTGACAGCAGGCAAAGAAAGAAGATAGAATCAAAACAGGATCACAACCACACACACAAAAAAAATTCCAGCAAATACTAAATTAAATATTTTCTCTGCATACAAAGGGAATCCTGAAATTAAGGTAAATATTAATCACTGCATATTGTCAAAAGAAAATTCTAGTTCTTCATGATCAAATTGCTCACTTGCTTTGCAATGCAAATTGTTTCAGTTCTTGCTAAATGAGAGATGTAAAAGTGAAAATGAAGACGAAAGGATTGTTTGCTGTTGGACTGGAATTGACAGGTATGAAATGAAACTACTTATGAAAATATGAAAATGAAAATATTTCGTGGACTTGTGTATATTTTATATATGGCCAGACATTTGTGGACACCTAAACATCAACCCCACATGTAGTTCTCCCCAAAAATGTTGGAAGCACACATTTTTCATGCTGTAGCTTTAATATTTCTCTTCATCAGATCTAATAGACCCAAAAACCTGCTCCATCCATGAAGACACAGTTTATCACAGATGGAGTAGAAGAACTCGAGTGACCCTTACAAAGCACTAAACTGATCTGAATCCCCACTGAACACCTTTGTTCTCCTCACTTGTCATCAGTATCTGACTTGTGCTCATGTGAATAAAATAACACAGCCATGCTCTAAAGTCCAGTTGAAAGCCTTCCCAGAGTAGTAGAAGATATTGTAACCGCAAAAGGGAACTAAATCTGGAATGTTCATTAAGCGTATAGGTGCGATGGTCAGATGTCCACATACAATCGGCCATATAGTGTATGTATGTATAAATGTGCCACACCAACTGCTGAGTGATAATGGGAAAGCGCCTCTGCCAGTTGCCCTGCAGCAAGAAGCTTGCGGCCCATCTCAAGGTGCTGTTCAATTTCCACATGGGTGGCACCTAACACACCTGAAAAGCAGTGAAATTCACTAGTAGTGCTTATTAAGAAAATCAACAGCCATTACAGACAGCCATTCTTTCCGATGAAAATACAGAGTAAGCACGAAGGTGCAGATTCAAAAACTCAAAAACATGTCATTGCTCAACTCAGTGGACAAAAAGTATTTGCCTACACAAACTATGATGTGTACTAAACTAAAATGACTACTATAACATAACATAACATAAATGTGCCGAGATGTTAAAACATGAAAATCAGTTATACTGCATTAGGAGCCAAAATAACACACATTATTCATGGGGTTAACCTACCACAAAACACTCAACAGTCACAGTGACTCGTGACAGATAATGACATTATATATAAACAACGTATACGGCAGATTTCCGTATTAAATATATTTCCGATTTAAATATTACTTTGTTATAAAACAGTGTGTGCAGTTTCTGTATAGAGCCACAGCCTACACTTCTTTAGACTTCTTAAAGAATATAAAGACATAGCAAATTGTTTAATACATGTTATACTTAGCACATATTTATCTAATATATGAGTTATTGGCGTCACGGTAACGACTCTTACCGTCCAGCTGCAGGTCCAGGACAACACAGAGTAGTGATACTGACGACAGGAGGCTACTTAAACCTCTCCGGCGTCCCGATTCCATCCTTTTAAATCGTCACAGCAAAATTTAACTTTATATATACTTATATATAGATGCAATTTCCGACTACTAATCCCAAAATTTCACAGGAGTGAAATCAATTTTAATGAGGATATCACCAAAGTATCATCTTTACAGGTAAACAGCAACTTCCTGATATGATGTTTCAAGTGTCCGACTGACAAATGCTTCCGACTGCGTAATCAGACCGCAGAAATAAAGTTCCGATAAGTCAAGGTTTATCAGCTCCTACTCCGCGATATAAAGCTGGATTGTCATTTCGTGGTGTCCGACAGTTTAACTGAGAGCCAGTTGCATTGCCTATTACGTACAGGTGTCAGCTTTATCTAGCGAGACTTAGGGCGAGATCTAGGGCGTAGAATTCAAATCAACTACATGTCAGCTTGCTATGTGGCTGGCCGAGACGAGAGCACGTCTGTGTTTGCGCTGGTGTTTCCCCTCCAACGTGGTCGTATCTTATTGGCTAAAATTTTTAACACAGGAGTATGGAACGCCCATTTCCAAATAAGGTTAGCCACCATATCGGTGTCCATTCTGACGGGACGTTTATTCCTGGGTCTAACCACCTTGCCAAATATATTAACATTGATTTTTTCCCCCAACTAAGTATAGAGCAACTGCCCTCCTCCTCTTCTTTTCAAACCTCTATCCCTTGTTTAAGTAAAAGACATTCTGATTACAAGACGTTCTGACATTCATTTATTTATAAGATATGCAATAAGAATTTTTGACCTCCATTCATCAATGTGCCAAGGAATTATAAACATCACACATATTTCAACAAGATAATTAATCTATTTTTAACAGCAAATCACAAAATTACATTAAAGCATCAACATTCCTGTACATTGTAAAAATTAATATGTAATTTTAAATATTACAAATTCTGTATAAAAGTGGGATAATTTCAAGGCATTTTTGCATAACAGATTAATAAAAACACTGGTTTAATAGTAACTCAGATATTCACTAAGTTGTGTTGCTTCAAGTATTAGCACAAAATTGCCATGCAAAATCTGGCTTCGTAATTTGATTCCAAATAACATACAATGCTACAAGTCTACATATTTACATATTTGCACTCTGATCAAATGAACATGAACACACTCTGGGTCTTTATCATTTTTATACACTATGTTGACCTGTACTGGTCTGCTTGGCTGTTTGATCATTTATCAGACATATGCATTCTTGTCATAAGTGCTTTGTGCATCTCTTCTTGATGCTGCTCCTGTAGAGTATATGGTTCCTCTGGAGGGTTGATATGTATACGCACTAAGGAAAAGTTATAAAATAATTAGATTCCATGCACAAAAATGCATACATACTGTATGTACAAATGTGTGTGTGTGGGAGAGAGAGAGAGAGAGAGAGAGAGAGAGAGAAATAGAGAGACTTACGGTTTTTCATCTGTCTTAGTTTTGCAGGAAAATACTAAACATGCTCCAGCACAGATGGCAAGAATCCCAGAGCACCATCCAATATACAGTCCCTCGCCTATCTCATACCTTTAGCCCAAAACACACAGCAGTAATAGAACATAAACAACCTGGATACAACTAACATTCAGCGCATACTCATACTGAGGTCCAGAAGTGTATGACCAATATTGTGTGTGTGTGTGTGTGTGTGTATTTGTGTGTTCCATCCAGGTGACTCCAGATGGCAGCATCTCCTCACTACAAAAACTATAACTCACTTTATGCCTGGGTAAATTGGATTGAAGAAATCCTGGGTGATGTTGAAGGCATACCAGGACACAGATATCATTGTGCACATGCCTTTGGTGCAAGGATTAAAAAAGAATAACATAATCTTGAGTTAATTACACATTTTTATCATATTCCTTTCCCTGGTTATATTTCTTGTAATATGGCTACATGTAATCACTGTATTTAGACTTTTTACCTTGTAGGATGAAGAAGACTCCTCCAGTTCCAGCAAGCTTGCCTTTGATAACTGGGTTGTCCTCAGCTGCTTTGCAGCATTGCATGCCTATGAGGGTAGCAACCAGGCCGAATGTCCCGAAAACCACAGCAGTGATCATAAGAGCCCTCGATGCCTGGAGGTAACCTGTATGGCAGCGTGAGTATAGACATGGGTCTATTTAAATGGGCTATTCAACATTTTGGATATAAGTGAACTGTCAAATAAAGCTGATCTCATGAAAACATAATAATAATTAGGAACAATTTTTAATAAGAATTTTAAATATTATTTCTAATTTGCACAAGATTCAAACACTAACCCTAAGTCTGAACTGTACAAACTTTAGTAAGTCATTCATCTGGTCTGAAAAGTCTGGAATTAAAAATGACATAACTTGGCATGGATACACGTTCTCTTTCAACGTTCGTCTGTTCAGTACTGAAACAGAGTGCCTAACGCATAGCACAGTACATGATTCCCATTTCCGTCATACAGTTAATGAATTTTAAGTTCAACATTTAGATTTGAAACAATATACATTTAAAAAAGAAAAGAAAATGAAGAAAAATAACTAGACTGACTTTTTCAAGGGAAAGTCAAGTATGGGCTGAGATTCCACTTTATTCATATGGTATATAAGGATAATTATAACTTACACTATAATATTACTCATATCGAGTATAAGAATTTTAATAAAATCTTCCCAGAAACAATAAACAATAATAAAACAAAAGGGAAAAAAAAGGAAAATAACCGAAGGGTAGTAAGGGTAGTGGTGGAGATACAGGATAGCATGCTCACCGGAGAGCGCGAGCAGTGAGGGGAACTCGCGGCAGTTGTGTACTCCGGTCGAGTCACTAGCGCACGACATCCACAGGTTCTCATACAAAGTGGAGGTGGTGATAACGCTCCCGTCCACGGTGGAGGTTTTCCAGTAGCGGTTAGGTATGGTGATCCCTACCATAATCCAGCCCAAAAACCCGAGAAACAGGGCCACCACTTCAACAATCGGATCCATTTGTTGTTTTCTGCTACTCCTCAAGCCTGTCTCTTGTACTTCACTTTTCACTGTATCAGTATGAACATGTCCAGCTATCCGTGAAGAGCGAGTGCACACCTGTGAGACAACACTTACGAAGATGCTGAGTATAAAGCAAGCAAATCAATGATTTATAAGGCCGTCTCTCTCTCTCTCTCTCTCTCTCTCTGCGCTCTCTTCTCCGTCAGTTTACACCCTGAAACTGGGCAGCTGGTTATCGAGAGACCAGGTAGCACCAAAGTCCAACGTTCCGCCTAATGCCTTGATAGCATGATGATTTTTTTAAAACAGTGATTGTCTGGGAAACTCAAAGCTGTTTTTCAGGGGCATCATTTAGTGCACTCTCAGAAAAAAACAACCATAAACTGTACGTTTTTATGACGTGGTACATTTGTGTACAGTACACCTGGAAACGTTGAAATAACACTAACTTAATTAGTCCTCAATTATTTTTTCAAATAAAGCTTTAAAGGTACACTA
>JAOTRN010000043.1:9512192-9523707 GCA_028566695.1 Bagroides melapterus | reverse complement strand
GGCATCATTTAGTGCACTCTCAGAAAAAAACAACCATAAACTGTACGTTTTTATGACGTGGTACATTTGTGTACAGTTATTTTTTTCCCACTTTTTTCTTTCACCTGGAAACGTTGAAATAACACTAACTTAATTAGTCCTCAATTATTTTTTCAAATAAAGCTTTAAAGGTACACTACACAGTCATATCAATGTAACAGGTTACAATTTACAATTGAAGACCTATGTGTAAGAAATGTGTCAGTAAATTCATGATGTTTTAACAAAGTTACAAACTTAATAGTAGATTACATTTGAATCCATTTATTTGACAGACACTTTTGTCCAAAAGGCCTCCAGACAGGATACAATCCTGAAACTTAAAGGTCTTGATTAAATGGCACTCTACCGGACCAGTCTTCTGATCTTTAACCACTGCAAAGTTATGACTATGTTTTATGTATTTGTTTATTAATTCTCAGAACAACAGTAGCATCTAAAAAAATGCAAGTGCTAGCTTAAAGTCAAGTCACCAATCACCAATTAAATCACAGCAGCCATATGTTTTGGATATTCTTTATAGGTATAGTATGCAAAAAAATATAAAGATTACAGATAACCTCAGCGCTTTTAAATAATTTGTCAGCTGTTGTGGTGTTAACAATAATTTAGTGCTAACTGTAAGGATCCACTTCTTCCCAGCTACCATCACTGTACAAAAATTAGACATCAGAAGATCTACATTATGGTTAAGGCTTCTGTGCTTTGCAAGTTGTTTTGTAGGTTGCATGTATGTAAGTCTCAATCCCACATTAAAAAATCTAACAGAAAGCCTTCTGAGAAGAATGGAGGTTATGTGACAGCAAAGGGGTACAAAATGTGGTATGGGATGTCCAAAATAGTCAGGTGTCCACAAACATTTGATTAACATACATATAGTAGTATAATTCCCCTCCTTTAACATGTCTTATACATCTCATCAGATACCGATGAAATGGTCTTTTGTTCTTGACCATGTTATGTTGCATGCGCCAGCTATTTACATATCAGGGAAAATATTAATGTAGTAAAGCTGTCAATGAAGCCTGTGCATCACTACTTGAGCTGTAGTGAATGTAAACAATGACAGTTTGGGAATATTTTTTTTATCATCTAATAATGAAAAAAATTATGGAATGAAAACAAGTAAAATAGACTGCCTTACTGGTGAAATTGACTGGCTGAAAAGTTATTTTAAAATGAAAAAATTCATTCAGTTAGGACACACCCATTTCTCTCTTGCCTTAGGGATGTCAATGATTGATTTCTTCTTAGTTCAATTAGCTTTTAAATTCAATATTACACTAGATTTTGCACTTTGGACATGATTTTCTTCAGCTGCACCAGTAACTCCTTCACATGGTTTCAACATGAATTAGCCAGGAATCTTCTCTGTGGTCCTTGCTTTCTAATGCAAGTTAAAAAACAACCCAAAAGGTTTTGGCAAACATTGGGGGATTGTGACCTTAGTTGACTCACGACTATTTGGAGACAATACTCATTCTTGTCTAGAACATTTCACATAGGTGTAATAAGGGTAAGTCTGGCAAATATTACATCGTCCATTGCTGTTGCTACACTTGTATACAGAAAAGAAAACCCAATTGAACAGTTGATATTTAATGAAAATGACACACCTAAGTTAACTTAATCAGTTCTGTGTTTTCAGTAACCATTGATAACCCTATTATAGTCTTTTCATTTTCTTAACAGGTTTTCTTTAAGGATAAATTATGTCTTCATCATAGCCTGGTCAACTACTGCGTAACTCTGATATTGTGCTGGAACAACCTGTATTAGATTATGCTATTAAATTTCCTTCTCATCTTTTAGTACTGAACACGGTCAAACACACCGAAACCATCACTGTTCAAAGATCAGCATTTAGACTTCCAAATTTGTAGTGCTCATATGATATACTCTGAAGATACCCTGGTCCAAGAACAGCATTTGTGCTCTTGCGGTTGGTATTGATGTGGAATTAACTTTGTTGCATTGTAAAGGTCAAGTTTATGAACATCATCTTTACAAGGGTTTGGTTTTTATTGCTGTTTGAGTACAGTGTAATTTTTCACACTTAGAATATTCTATAAAATGTTACATACTAACTTTTGTAGTGTTTCCACAGACATATAAAACAGGCACTTTCTACAGGTTATAGTTCTGTAAAGTAAAAATCATGACAAGGGGTTTAATTACTAACAACAATAGAGCAAATGTTTTAAAAGCTGACTTCACAGGGGGTGACATTTTCATGGTCTCTTTCAGGAACCCCTGTGCCCTACAGGATGTATCTGAAGAAATTTTAACCAAATTGAAAGACAAATCTCATCTGCCTGAAAGCTGGCATATTCTTAAGGATGTTAAGCAACAGGTACATAATAAAATAACAATGTTAAAGAGACATTGAAGCTGAAAGTGGTATAAATATGGCATTATAAATGAATGTACAAATATCGATTAAATTGAGTTCATGTTGAGAAAGAACAATGAAATGAAACCTGTTTTCCAGGCACCTAGTCATCATTCACTTTTACTTCAGTTAATGTTTAACAACAATGCGGAACATAAAGAACATTACTGATGGCAGCCATAATCTATCCTGTTGTAAAATCCAATGACCTAGCAAAATGATCTTAGGTGATCCCGGTGATGGAAAGGTGAGATGATCAATGATGTGAGAACAGCCCACAGCATTGGCCACAGGTCTGTTGGCCATAAGACAAGGTTTTGTGTGTAAACTCAATAAGTAATTGGTTCTCTCAAGGTCCAATTACTGTTTTGTCAGAATGAATGAGATCAGTTCTGCTTAGTGTTAAAGCTAGACATTGACTGGTAAAGAGTGACCACACTGCAGCCCACACACTGTTTTAGAAACACATCCAGGTTTACAAGTTTAGTTGCTGCACATAATAGTTGTATAACCACAAGCCGGCTTGTGTAAAGACGACTATGTTATCCTTCAACTCATACTCTGTTTAATTGTATGGGCCCTGATAACATTAGATCTCTTTCTAGTTGTTTCAGAGAAGCTGGGCAGTATTGACTAGCATGTACACACAGACTCAAGATTACACACACAGACATGCAACAGTAACGTTATAGCACACAAACGTGACAGCAAATTCCATCTATAATAAAGATAATAGGAAAGCAGCAGCGGTCCTTGTGATTAGGTGAAAAGTCAGTTGGACTTCGGTCATATACACACTTAAGACAACTTATGTACACTGACATAAAAACAAAGAGACAGCTGAATGGAAACGTCTGTATTACATTTCTGTATTATATATACATGTGTGGTGTTACAGTGTAATAACTTTAGGTATAATTAGAACCTGCTAATAATTTACACTGGTGTTATACATGTATATAATATGATATATATTATATAATGTTGTTTTAAATACATGTGAAAGTAAATACTCATTGTGTAGATAATTCACCCAAAGAGTTTAATATTAAAGAGAAAAAAAAAGTTAAAATATGAGTCTATTTTGTAAAGGTGATGCTGTTATTAATTGGTGCAAGTAAAAAAAAAGACAAAGAAAAACAAAACAGACAAGAACACAACAAAGAAAAGGCAAGTCAATCTTGTTTAATTAACCAATCTTGTTCTTTTGAAGCCATAAAACTTCACTTCATTGTTAGGATTTTCCAGATTTGGCCACAGCCAACCCAATCAGTCCTGCTAATCCTGCCACACCCAAGCCGATGCCTCCAACAATAGCCATGCCAACCAGGCCATCTAAGGAAAAAAAAAATTCATTTATTTCACTTGAATCGTTCTCTATTGTAACAATTATAAGATCTAAATTAGTTAGAATGAAAGGAAAGATATCAAGTAATGAAATCCTAAAGTCTAAAACACTGTTGCTTTGTGCACCATCATCAATCTATCCTACAGCCTGCTAGATGATGCAGTTTGTTATATGTCTCGGATGCAACCTTCTCTCAAATCAAGAGCAAGTGGTAAACATTAGCCAATCTTTTACTGATCCTGAGCCCGAGATGACATTTAGAATAGAAGAGGGTATAAGTAAACCCATCAGTATGGACCTAACACACCCTGTGTATAATGACTGGCTATAGACTTTTACTACTTTTACACAACATGTATTAAGACAGCCAATCTTATACTGAGTTAATTTTACTGTGAAGTACTTTGGGTGACACTTTCTGTCTTTTAAATGTTCCTTCTAAGATTTTAATCTAGAAATAAAATTTTTTTTACTATCTATAGCATTTGTCTTTACAAAAGTTTAAAATTTACCCCAGACACCGAAACCAAACCAAACCAACCCAACATACACTCACCTTTCTTTAGTGCCTGATCGATGAGCTTTTCCATCTCAATGGCCTGCTTATTTCCCGGTTCATTCTTAAGCAGAATTCGAACGTACTTCAGAGCTCTCTCATATTCCTGAAAAAAAAAAAAGAAAACAAAAGCCACACATAAGAACATAATGTTAAATGTTAATAACAAGACACAAAGAAAGTGCTGCAGTAACACAGCTGAAAGCACTAAGAGTAATTCTCTTTCATAAATATCCAATCCTAGGCCACAAAATAAATAATAAAAACTATTATATGTTATAAAAATAAAAAAAGCCCAACTAATTCATAACAAAGAAGCACATGCATAGCAAAAAAGAGCAGTGAAATCATTATGCTCACCTTAAGTTTGTAGTATGCAAGAGCCAGATAAAACAGATAGTCTCTCTGGTCATCCTTTGTGCTCTTCTGTACCAGCTCTAGAACAGTGAAAGAATTCATAAAATGTTGATGAAGTAGCATTATATCAGTTAGCTGCATAGAATTTGATGAGCAATCAACATAGTAGTTATATGTTAAAAATATAATAGTTAAAAAAAAAGTGTTGTTTTTTAATCATAATATCTGTCGTATTGCTCCAGCAGGATCATGCTACAGATAAGCAAGAACTTGCAATAACTCTAAATGGACTCACCCTCCAACAGCAGAATCCCTTTCTTTATGTCGTTTGTATATTTGCTTCTGATTAAACACCATGCATACTCAAATTTGGTGTCTTTAGACACAGCTCCCTTCGACAGTTCCAAGTTGTATTTTTTCTCGAACCTCTGTTAAAAAAATAATATAACCAAAAAAAAAACAACATTATAACATCTGTTGTATATCTGCTGTCAGGACCAATAATGCTAACCAGAGGTGTAAAAATTATTTAACAGACTGTCACTGATATTTGTGAATTATCTTCATGTACTGAAAAGTTCAACTGTTTTTCCATACTCTAGTTAATCTACAGAATCAAAAAGCAAAAGCTGATGGTCCAGTTCTAAAATGATAAAGGTCAAACTATAAAATTATGTAGATTTTCAGAATAACCTCATTTTAGTCCATGAGCTAGATGTCTATTTTATTTTTAATAACTGTTTTAATGTGAGAAGAAATATATCTAGCAATCTACTGAGATATTTTGTGATGTTCAATGTGCAGATTTACTGTTTACACAGAATGCAATACATGTAAACCAGTCATAATGAAAACGCTTTTGGGGTCAATGTTTGATCTCTGATCTGATCCCTTTGTCAAGACATTTGTTTCTAATAGTAAATGTAAATTTGAAAGAAAGTAAAGTGTAGTTTATTAAAAATGAGGGCTCAAAATCTTCCTTCATTTTTGAAGTAATTTATTACAAAATGCCTTGTTTCTTGCACACTAAAGACTAAAGGTTTTTAAGTAAGGTTATAAGCAACACTATTTTTATTATGGGTGCTTTTAATATGTTATATTCAACTGATTATTAACAATTTAACATATATTTATCTACATAAACAGAGAAAATATTATCGTACAGTAAAATTAAACAAGGCAACCTTCTGACAGGACCAAGATGACAGATGGTTAATAGGCAAATTTGATTTCAATTCAGTGGGTTAAATGTATATATAAAAAAGAATATTTTGTGATGTAAATAATTAATAGAAATGAGTATGGGGAAACGATAGCAGTCTTTTAACTACTGCCAGTAGAAAGCGCATGTCTTGTGAATATTTTCACTGGGCACTTTGCACATCCATCATTAGTGTACAAGTCATGCTGATAATTTTATTTCCTTTGTTTCTTATATTTATGCTTCTTTATTATTACCTTGTACTAACAAACCAAGACAAATTCCTATACATGTACACCCGACAGTACCTGGCAAATCTGATTCTTATTCTGATTCTGATAATTACCCTGAGCTTTTAAATAGACTACTTATTCTAACAGTAAGCATATTATAACCGTACTTAATAAGAGTGAGCATATTTTGCCTGTAACTGATTACAGTTTCTCTTGCTTATTCTATTACAACTGTACACACACTGTGTTGTCAAAATCACAACCTCTGACTTTGTACTCCTTACAATATCTTGAACAGGCATCACCTTTTGAGTAAACTGGCACCAAGTCATAATGAGATTTTATATGTATATTTTTTTTTCCAAAACTCAAAAGTAAATAACACAATTAATCTGTTTACATGGAGCAGTTTTCCCTATAAATCATGCTATAAATGCAGTATTTTATATGCAGTACAGAAAACACTTAAATACAGTACTGAAAACTATACTTATAGATAAAAGTAAGAAGCACAATCTATCTAAAGCTACTTGAAGGACTTAAGCTATATCTACTGTTAATGATAATTATTTTTAAATGAATTTAACTTAAAAGATAGTAAATATGTGTGCACTGAGGGAGGTGTGTTCTTCAAGGATTAAGGTGGACTGTGCTCTTGAGAATTAACACAAAAGCAGTTTTGTATGTTAAAAGCAAAACAAAACGTTGGTGTCCTGAACACCAATTTCAACACATGCGTATGTAGACAGCTGAATAAACATAGATAGGGTTTGAGGCGTTGATTCCGTCCCTCGATGACAACACAAGATATATATATATATATACATTATATATACATTATATATATTATACATATATTTCAGCTTTAATTAAATACACGTGTTTAAAATAATTCAACATACTGTGGTTTAAGTGTTACGCCAATTATGATGATGTAATCTAGCTAGCTAGCTGGCTGGCTAACAAAGTGTCGCAGTAATTAATTTACTTTCCTCCTTCCGTCGAGAATACCATATATCGTGATAGAGGTGACAGAAGATTACAATTTCACATGTGATATAGACAACATGTCCTAAACAAACAGCTACCTGTAAATCCTCTGGAGCTACGACGTCTGCCACTACCGCTTCCATGTTGCCGGAAATTCTACGCAACTAACAAATTAAAAGTCTCTGAGAAAGCTGCACTGTTTCAACAATGTAATGTACCGAGATATCATCACAAATCTATTGTTAAGTACGCAGAAAATACAGTCTATATTTGTATTTCTTTATACTACTACTACTACTACTACTACTACTACTACTACTAATAATAATAATAATAATAATATTGTTGTTATTATTTACAATTCTGTAAATATAATAAATATATGTGTATCAACACACATACTTACTTATCTTAATATTTTGCTGGTAATGTATAAAAATTAAAAGATTTATATAAAAATAAATAACTCTCTCACCCATCCATGACGTCCATCATACGTCATTAACCAGGAACTAGCTGTCAAAAATCCAAACATCTAGCCTCACGTATGAGGCAGATAAAACTCAGTTTTGTTGCTTGTACAGTATATAGCCTTAAATATTGATATAGGTGATGGCTAGGAAGATTAAGAAAGAGGAGTACTACCGTTTCTTCACCGTCACAGAGCCACGCACACACGAGAAAGGACACACGGAATATAAAGTAACAGCAAGGGTTAGTAGCCTGCAGTCTAGTTGTCTACAATCCAGATGTGTGCTTGAACATGAACATGAGTTTTTTGTAATAAACGCTGATTACTTAGCTGCGGATTACTTTCTTACTTCTGTTTGTCTTTGATTTTATCGAATAAAGAACGCGGTGTTTTGGGCATTTTTATCTGGCTTCTTCTCTATTGAGTAGGATATTTTCATATACTTGAGGACAGTGGAAACACAATAAAGAAATGTGTTATTATAGACAGCGTGACAGTGTTAGTCTTTTCCTGGCTGTGTGCCTCAATGAACCCCGTGACACAACATGAGAGACAATCCCCGTGACTACCCTTGGCCTTTTAGCTCACTGGGCTAAGTTTTAAGTGCCTGCCTCCCGTCATAGTCATACGTTTAGATTAGATAAGATTAAACGGAATTTATTAGGTCTTTCATGTACTTTGTCCTCAAACTGTTTTTACACAAACTTTGGTTACAATATGATCAACAACTGTAGTTTAATGTAATATATCTTAATCACATAACTACAAATAATACATTTACAGATTTACAGATAAGTGAGCTAATAATCAGCATTTACTGTGCTTTGTGCCTGCAGTAATGTATGAATTCTAAACTATCCTTCCACTTTTACAACAGTTTGTATCAAAGAAGAGACCAGAGGATGTGAAAGAAGTGAGTAATTATTTTGTTTACTTACCAGAGAAATAATAAACCCAATCAGTGACATTTGTTAAGCAGTTTGTCTGATGTCAGTGGAAGTAATAAATACTGATAACGATATGACTTTTGCTTTAAACAGATATAGTGATAGTAGATGATTGCTTTTGAGACCAGTTATCATATAAAACGCAGTAGTAATGTCCACATAATGATTGTGGTGAGAATTGAGATCTGTATCATGGAAAGTTTGTCTTTAAATTTACAATAAGTATTTAAAGAATCACAGTCACTGAGTTGCATACTGGACAGCAGAACTTTTATTTAAAGATTTTGTTGGTTTCATTGGCAGGTAGTGGTATGGAAAAGGTACACTGAGTTGAAGAAACTGCATGGAGAGCTGGCTTACACTCATAGAAACCTGTTTCGAAGACAAGAAGAATTTCCTCCATTTCCTCGAGCACAGCTTTTTGGTAAGATAAAGATCAGATTTGCTCAGAAAAAATGATGCCATATTTGGCAATTTTCTCTTTCAAATATTCTCTTTCAGTGGAAGGAATAGACATAGTTTGGATCTTCTAACCATTAATGACAAGAAGGCATTTTTAGATGCTTTACTTGATTACTCTTCTTTACTTAATTTAAAAAGCTCTGCCATATTCTCTGATATTCAGATGTTCAAGCCTTAGCCCATAGTATTGCATTGTGTGGGTGTGACTTTAGAGGGAGCAACTGAAGGGATGGGCTATATTTGTTTGAATTTTGAGTTTCAAAACAGCTCAGTGTTAGGGAGGTATTCATATGATAGTAATGCTGTAGTTCAATACAACATGGTAAAGTCCAACATTGAATGAGATACAGAGATCCCTCTTAATTCCTTTTTTTAAACACACACAAAAATTTTTATTTTATCTTTCAATTGACGTAATTATTAAGCATTATCAATAAACCAGAAGAAAATATTTTATAACATTATAACATTATAACATATATATTTATATGTTTCCAATAATTTTTTTTCTCTCGTAGGTCGGTTTGATGAGGCGGTGATTGAGGAAAGGAGGAAGGCAGCTGAAGCCATGCTACACTTCACTACAAACATTCCTGCATTGTACAACAGTCCTCAGCTC
Organism: Bagroides melapterus; assembly: GCA_028566695.1. Lineage (NCBI taxonomy): Eukaryota > Metazoa > Chordata > Actinopteri > Siluriformes > Bagridae > Bagroides > Bagroides melapterus. Next base: position 9,514,091 of record JAOTRN010000043.1, on the reverse strand, counting down.
AAAGAATTCTTCAGGGTCAGACACACATGATCATACATATAGTACCAGTGATGCACATGCTCTTTCACATATACACACATACTCATTTACAGATAGCATAACAATCAGCATCTTGTTGAATAATGATGCCATTCTTCCATTTTATTGTCTTATTCTCTCAGGGAGGAGAGGTAAGAAGACCATTAGATCCATGCATCTCTTCTTCTGAGTCTCTACCTCCCCCTCTCATCCCATTACCAAATGGGGCCAAAGGTCTGGGAGCTGAAGAGGAGACAGGGAGGGAGGCTCCGATCTTGACTCAGGAACTTGAGTCTACATTGGATGATAAGGAGCTTGGCGAGCCTGAAATGGCAGTGGAGGCTCTCAGTAACATGGAGATCAGCCCAGTAGAAGAGAGACATATAGAAAAAGAGGAAGCAGAAGCGAATTTCTGCACAGACCAACCAACCATAGGTGCTTTCCTTTGACATATTTACGGATGTTTTTGGCCAGAGAAGAGTTATGCATTATTGTTGTTCCTATAGCCTATTGCATCAGATTACCTGCTAATAAGGAACATTTCTTGTAAGGATTATTTCCATATAATCTTTCCAAAAAGAAAATAAATAAACAGTCTGACAAAGCTTTGCATAACACATGGAAGTTTGCCACTGAAATTTAGGTTATGTTAGGTTCCTTATTGTCTTCAGAGAGGAACTAAGCATGCACAAATGAGCTACCCAGACTTGTTGTCCAGACAAGATGAATCTTTTCTCTGTCTGTTTATTTTACTTAGTCATACTCTTATGTATAAATATTATATGTAATTTCATTCTTCCTTCCATTTTTCCTTCCTTTAGGTATTTTGCTTGAACCGAGGTCCAATAGAAAAATGTTCAAACTTGTCGTTCAGATGGCTTGCATTAGAGTTTAAAAATCTAAAGAAACATATGTTTTATATACATTTCAAATGCCAAAAGTCTCTGTAATAATGTTTGTAGCACAACATAATCTTATTGATTAACTATAAACATACTTACCAGTACAAACCTGTAGGGTAGAACTTTTGCACTCATTACTTCAGATCAGTTCTAATATTGTACCACTGACTGACTCAAGGACTGTTTTAGTTCTGACTGATTCTCTTTTTTTATTATTATAGCTCCCAGCACAGAGCCTCCTGGATCTCCAGTTGATCAAGCAGAGTTTGATTCACTCTTTGACTGTGTATTGGAGGAGCCTGTAGATGGTGCACAACCCCTTCTCTCAGACAATGACCTAGCCATCTTTGACCCCTGTGCTAAAGAAGGTCTTTTTACCACCCATAATCAAGCTCTCACTTCCTAGTAAACTATTCCTGCAGTATTGCAATATGTTTTAGTTTGGCATCATCCTGTCTCTCAGATCAGGGCTGTGGATCTCCTGATCACTCTGAGCTCCTGTCCCTCAAACTGACCACTCAGGATAGTGCAACGTGTGGTAAGGAAGCAGACTATGTGGTCCAGGCAACCAGTGAGATGACTGCAGCCCAGGAGAGTGAGAAAGAGGGAGACAACAGCACAGCTATAATGCGGTACAGAACAGCAGTGGAAATCCTCATGAAAGGATTGCAAGGTGAGGAAGAGAAAGAAGCAATAAAGAGAAAGAGATTCCTGATCTTAGAGTGTAATTAGTTGGACTTGATTGTGATTTTGTTTGAATCCTTGCTTTAAAGACACAAGTCTAACGCAGTTCAAAATGAATGTTTTCTGTGTTTTATCAGTGTATAACGGAGAAAGTACTTTTAAAAATATATTTATAATATAAATTAATACAATTAATGGTGATCCAAATCTATCTATCTCATATATATACAGTACTGTGCAAAAGTCTTAGGCACCATATTATCTGTAGTACAAATTTTGTTCTATAAGTTTATGA
>JAOTRN010000043.1:9462801-9495075 GCA_028566695.1 Bagroides melapterus | reverse complement strand
ATCATCATCATCATCATCATCATCATCTCTAACTGATACCTATCAAATCAACAATCTTTGCTACAATAGAAGAATTTGAATTGTTGTAAGATATTTTAAGTGTTAAAGTAGCTATTCACTTGCTAGTCGACTTTAAAGGGATACTGTATAGCCAATCCATCCATTGCAGATGAATCATACTGCACAATCACTAACAATGTTCAACACATTCTCCCAGAGTGGAAACTACTGTTTCTTCTGGGCTACACATAGTTTTGTAAGCAGCTGAAGCTGTTAGATTTACTGCTTCAAAGTTTTGTTCCCCTCCTTCCCCCTTCCTCCAGAATCCACCCCCCCCCAAGCCTTGACATAGAATTGAAATGAAAGGAGCATCACACATTTTAAACATCTACATACATAAACACACTCAGCTGCCTTACTCTTGTATATCAACTCCACAACCACACATAACAATCTGCTGTTGTCTGCACTGGAATGTTAATTAATCAAGACAAGTTTAGTTAAATCTAGACTTGTAAAATGTGGCTGTAGTTTAAAGCCTTTACATACAGTATGTGGAAGCAAACCTCTCATTTAAATACCTGTGGCACATCATGTGAGTTCTCATTAAAACATCAGTGGTAGTCAACATTCAGTATGGAGAACAAAACATTCTGAGGAGTTGCCTGAACATATTTTTTTTCCTATATTTTATTTTCTCTAAATATGGTATCCTGTGAGTGCCACTAGGAAGTCTGCCTAGCCAGAATGTTTTTAAATGAATGTATGTCCATTCACGTAATTGAGTGAATGACTGAGTGGATGCGTTTGAACCTCTAACTATTGGTGCTGAAGCTTAAAAACTTTTTTCTATTTATTTACTTTTTTTTTTTGAGTGAGAAAACATGAACCTGACAAATATTGTTGCCTATCCTACGACAAACAATAGAGCTTGAGAAGTGACATATTGCAACTGTAGTATTAGGCCCAGATGCACAAGCACTAAATATAGAAAGGCATCAAATATACATACAAACATAAAAACACTCAAAACAAATATAGTATGTAGGACTGAGTGACCGGAAATATGGTGTTATGAGCGTCTGCAAAAATAATTAAAAAAAAATTGTTTGGTAAAAGTGGGCCCTATATACAAAATGGGTACAGACTGTGTCCACTGATACATACAATTATTAGCAATCAGTGAGTATTCTTGGCACACTAACCATTTTCATTAATGATTAGCTGGTTCATGCTCATGTGACACAAAATTGAGATGAATATAGAGGCTATAATGGAAGGCAATATGTTGTATGGTTGCACCATAACTTCCCATAAAACAAGGTGTCTATGTGAGGCAAAGTATTTGAGCAAAGCCCTTCATCAGGCAAAACTGGTGATACACTACAGAACATATAATCTTACTAATATAGCAAATGTACCCAAAACATAATGTGCTTCACTATACCAAAGTGATGTGATAAAGCTTCCAGCATTGAGAACACTCTCCACATTTTTATGCTTCTCATATCTACTAGGTACAGAGCCACATCATGTCCAGAATATAGCCTTCTCATTTTAAATGAGAAATCTTGGTTCAAGCTATAATGCAAAGGTGAAACATTTGTTCCTATATGAGCCAAAGCTCCACAACATGTTCAACAGATCTCCCAAAAATCATCTTGCTTCACCAAGCCTCCACAAACAGCATGCAACACAGGAGTTTTGGAGGATGTTAAGACCAGACTAAGCTGGATAGACGGAGGTCAGAAAACAGGGCTGTAATGCTTCTGTTGCTGACAAATGGGATACACTGTAAATTGCAAGTCTGTTGTTAGCACATTGGCTGAGGTAACATTAAGTTACATGCACAGGTGGGGTGTCATCCAGAAGACTGGTCCGTTTGGGTTCCAAGGCTGCAGTTATGGTGATGTTGTACCTGAAGATTACAAGTCTTTCATTGCAATAACTTGATAGTGGAAAACCACAAACAGAAATGGTTGTATTATGACTCAACCCTAGATTTCTGTGATGTATTTACTTTGGAAAATGTACAGAGAGATTTTATTCATTTCTTTATTTGTTTCCTTCATGTTCTTTTCGTTCTGAAATATACTTGTTTTTGAAACATAACAATTGAAGAAAGAACTTATTGAGTATCTTTCAATGATTTTTCCTGACTTCTCTCAATCTTGCATAGATTTAATGAACATATTTTCCAACCTACATAGCTTTTCTACTTGACAACCAAGGCTAACAGTTCCTACTGCCCTTTATACCTAAATTGTTATCTCTACCTTCTAGAGCCATCCTTCCATTTTGTCCTTTTTCTGGAAGTCGAACATCTTGCTTAAGAAATGTCCTCTCCTGAATGACAACTCTCCTCTCCATGCACAATTAGAACGGGGAAGAAAAAAGCGTCCTGATATGCAGGAGGCCGATCCCTTTCGCTCTCTCGCCCTTCCTCTCTGTTGCTATCTTCTGGTTGCTCTGCTTCCTCTTCTTGTCTCTCTCTCTCCTCCTCCCTTTCCACCTGGTTTCCCTGTTCTTCTTCCTCCTCCCCTTCTCCCTCCAACACCCCTCTACTCTCTTCATCCTGTCTTGAGCTCAAACCAAGAAATCCCCCACCTCCTGCTCCTGCACCACTCCCTTCCTCCCCTCTTCCTCCTAGACCTCCACCTACACTGCGTGAATGGAACAGAGATGCAGGACGTGTGGCTTGGAGACGACCCAGTGAAAAGCCACTTCTGCTCAGAACAAGCCTGCCTGGCCCTCCAGCAGCAACTCCTGCTCCGCTAGCCCTCATCCCAGCTACAGTGCCAGTCAGCAAAGCAGCTGTTGGGCCTCTCAGCCTGGAAGGGAGTGACATGCTGCTAGTGGACCGGCGACAGCGAGGGCAGCTCTGGAGCAGGTAGGCTGAGGCAAAGGCCACAGGCAATGTAGGACCTCCTGTATTGGTGTTTGCACCAGGGGGAGGGGGATTAGTACCTTGATTACCATCTGTGCCAGGATCCATCAGCAGTGCCTCAGAATAACTAGGAACCATCTGCTGATTGCAGCGAATATGCCACTCAAGTTCCGTCATGTCGACGGTGTTAACTCGGGAAATGGCACGGTAGCTTGATCCAATGCCACCTCCACCAGGTCCATTTACATTGTCATTGATTCCTCCATTGTCACTTCCATCCCCTCTGCTGCTGTCATCTTCATCGCCGAACAGCTTTTCTACATGATAATGCACATACGCAGTGCGATATTCTGCCACAACACGAAGTGGCCATGACAGCAGCAAAGCTGAGGCAAGCCAGAACACCCTCCTGCGTGCATACCAGGGCTGCCGAGCGGGATCAGGGAAGGCCAGCATATGTTCACGGAAGTCTACATTCTTCAGGTGCATTCCCTCCCGTGCCTCCATGTAGTCATCTAAGCCTTCATTTTCCCCAAAGAACCGTGCACGTTGTGTAAGGTAAGCAGCCTCTGCTCGGGCACTGGAGAAACTAAAGCATTTTGTAAAGCGCAGACGTACTGCCGGATGCTCCATGAGGCCCCTGAGCTCCTTTGAGACATCTTTTACACCCAGCCTGGCATAGTCAAACTCTGAACTTGCTGCATGTGTGTTGACCCGTTCATGATACACCTGTGTGGTGGTATATGCATCTCCATTCCGATAGCGTGTTACCTGTCTGGTTCTTCGCACATAATGGTAGCTGATGGCCTTCCACCAGATGCATGGTGTAGCCTGCTGAAGTCTCTGCACACGCTCATATACCTCTGCAACCTCTGCTTGAGCCAGCATGGCAGTCTTGGAGTAGCAATGCCAGCACTCCACCAAGTAGACCACATATAGCATGGCAAGAAACGCCAGAGGAATGTAGATATAACCACTTGAGCAAGGGCTGTCCAGAGCCAAATCATCAGAGCTGTAGGTATTAGCAGCAGCTGAAGTTGTAGACTGGTCTTCATTTTCCAATACTGTAGCTGCAAGCTCTACAGGTACTGTGAGGACAGGAACCTTACATAATCCGCACCAGGTCAGTGTGCCAAAACAACCATACATAAGCAGTGTAAGAAGAAGACACTTCCAATGTGACTCCCGACACAGAGAGCTAGCCAGGGACTGCTTCACTGGTCGCTGCTGTAGAAGAGAAGAAAAGGAATGGAAAGACAAGAAAAAAGCAGAAAATGTAATTTAACATCTTGTTATAGAAGAGGCACATCAGTAAAAACATCTTGAAATGGGAAGGGCATGCCAGCACTATTAATGACACTGAAGCACATAGAGGAGGAGCTGGGGATGGGGTGAGATAAATCCCTTGATGTCCAGAGTAGAATTTAACTTCTCAATAAAAATTTTAATTATACATTAATTAATTAATAAGACATTTTATATACTTTAAACAATGCAGGCTCTTGGTGACACATAATCTCAACTCGTCATGGAATGAGTCAGTGACCATTTGAAAGAGGAGTTATCTAAGTTTTGAATGGCTGCCACAGGGCGATGTAGTCAACATGTAGTAAACATCGAATAACAACAGCGATCAACTCAGTGGATTGTGATATGCTGATACGCACCTGGAAGGAATTCTCTTATTGCATTGATGTTGCCCGTGCTTCATCAGCATAAAAAGGTGCTTTTAATCAGAATGTCAGGTTCTCTTATTTATCCATTAAATTAGCCTACAGATGAGACCAGTCAAACAATTCCCATTCCAGCAAGAGACAGCACATTCTGCTGCCACCTAGCATAACGGTCAATAATAGCATTACGCCGATCCCACAGGGAGGAAGAAACAGGGTTCATCTGCTCTGTCATAGTTTCTGACTTATACAGTCACATCCTCTCCCAGAGGATTTGTAGCAGTGCACCATGAGGGAACAATGAAAAATTTGGCAATCAATTATTTACAGCTTGCATCTAAAATTTCTGATGCTTGCCATGCCGGTATTTAAAGACTGAATGTAGTCAATTGGTTTATAAATAGCAAATGAGTACTGCATATTTTCATATTTTCAGCAAAATCAAATAATTACCCAGTCTTGCTTAGCCCCATCTGTAATTGATAAAAAATATTAAAAATTAAAAAACACATTTATCCCTAAAACATACAGCAAAATAATGTTTTTCTTCATGAAAATCTACCAGCTAAGCTGGCTATATAATCATTCAAATAATAATATTATTTTAGCTCCAAGATTCTCTGCAATTTCATGATCTCACCTGAAAGGCAATATGAGGATAGCTAAAATGTTTCAGTAGAGCATATGATTACATTTGGAAAGCGTTATTGTGGAGTCTACAGGCATGCATGATTGGTCTTGAGCAGAGGGAAGCCATTAGAAACCATAAACCAGGAGCTTAATGCCAGTATAATCATCATTAATCTCAATGCTTTGTATTACCATAATGTTAGACAGTAATATTAGCTGCATTTTAACCAGTATCTTTGTTACATGGTATTTGTTAAAGAATGTTTCTATTGATGAAATATCAATGAAAGCAAATGAATGAAATATTTGTAATCACAGATCAACAATAGTGACAGAGCATAACTGAGACCCACCCACTATCCAGCTCTCCCCATCATACGACATTTACCAGCCGAGGAGAGTGTAAGCTAATACATGCTTCCTCCCAAAGATTCTCTGCTCATGCTGCCTCACAAGGCAGCATAACACATTTAGTGGAAAGCACTGATGAAAGAAATTATGAATTAAAAGCCCAATGAATTGTCAAAAACAGCACAATGTTAATAAATGCTCATTTTAAATTGAGTGTAGAAATCAGCATCAAAAACACTACGCTTATTTAATTGGGCTAACAAACCTTATTTGACTGCATACTTGGATAACACAGATTTATAATATTTCGATGTAATCTTTCACTAGTTTTGGATAGACATACTTTTTGGAAATAACTAGTCTAGCACAGTGTATTGACAGGGTGGAAATGCAATAAGCCCTTCTCCCTGGATGAGATCCCCTCATTTTGATAAAATACACTAGTAAGAAAATACTTTTGTGTAAAGTCAGAAATGAGGTAAAGGTAAATTCCCACAGTTGTTCTGTACTCTGTTACTCTGTATAATGAGCTTCAGGTTTATGTGGGCTTCATATAGCTCCTGTCTAAAGACACTGTCACATTTCCTTTAACTCTGCCACACATGCTATAAAGTTCCTATGTTACAGTAATGCAAACTGCACTGCATGCTGCTGTGGGATGCAGCCTTCTCAGTTTCTAACACTGTGAAATCTCAAGATACCACATTCTGCAATTGTAATAGGACACAGGAGGTTAGCTCAGCAATTAAGAATTCTCTGTGTGTTTCTACTGTATGTGTGTGGTATGGTGGGGTGGCCAGGATCTGTTTATACACTCTCAATGTTTGGTGGTCTAACAGAAGCCAGTATCAAGTGATTATTCTCTAACTAACAGTCTTAATCTAGCAAAAAACAACATGATAATGCAGTATTTAGCACAACACCAAAGGTAAATACACACATACTTTATTTAATGTACTTACTTATAGTGTGCAGCTGGGCTCATAAGAACACTGCTTTTTATTTCAACACTGGAGATTTGTTATCATGTCAAGTCAAGTTATGTGTCATGTTATGTGATTATGTTATTCTCTGTCAGCATGTCTATAATAGTTTACGCTAATTAACTACTATACACTTTATTAGGAACAAATCAGCCAGTCATGAGTCAGAAGAGCATTGAAAATAAACAAAATAAAAACAACCCTATGTAGATACAGCCTTAAAAACTGTAGGTAATGTTCACATCAAGCAAGAAAAATGAAATGGGTTGTTGCCCTTTATTCCCTAAATGAACTTATACCTAAATGACAATCAGTTTACATATACCAGGTATGAAAGGGAGTCGGTGACTGTGAGTGGATGATCTGTAGAGGAGAATAACGTGACTGGTTTGAGTTGACAGGAAGGCTATAGTAACTCAAACAATCTCTCTTTACAACCAATGTGAACAGTTGAAGACTGGAATCTGATGTAGGCTTCTGCTGCTCTAGGTCATCCACCTCAATGGTTTGTGCATGCAGAGATTGATTGATTAGATGAGTTTCTATATCTTTCCTGGCAGCCTAAACCAATCTGTTCATTTCCCTCTGACCTCATTTATCAACAAGACATTTCCACCCACAGAACAGTCACTCACTCAGTGTTTAATTTTTTGCACCGTTCGGTGTAAACTGTAGAGAGTTTAAATCCCAGGAGCTGAAACCAGCTCATCTGATACTGACATCTATGCCAGTTACAGTCACAAAGATCACACTACTTTCCTATTGTACTATTAAATTTGAACCTTAACTAAAGCTCTTGACCTGTATCTGTATATTGTTTGTGCTGCACTGTTGTCACATGATTGGCTGAATATTTGCATGAATGTGCAGGTGTATAAGTGTTCCTATTGCTGTGTTTGGTGAGTGTACCTAGACAAATAGAGATTCAGATTCATGAATCTTGTGGTCTTAAACATGAATCACTGTCTGTGGGTCTTTGATTGTTTAAATTTAACACTGAAAATCACAGCATACAACGATCAAGGTTATATTTATTAGTGATAAAGTTTAGATTTAGTTTTTTGTTTGATCACTTGGACTGAATAATTTTAATCCAACCTAGTTGAATAAATAGTATCTCATTGGAACTAACTAGAATCCTCTGAAAGGGGTCTGTGGAATTTAATAAACAATTTAAAAAATGGTTTTTTTGACAAAAAAAAAAAAAGAAAACAAACAAACAAAAAAAACACATGGCTGTTTAGTGCTTTAAGGTTTGCCTATAACTGTTCTGCTCTTTTCAAAACAAATTAGCCTACAGGCCTGAATTAAATAATATGTTCTCGGACAGTGAATACGGAAATGTTCACACTTACCTCAAGACTTTTATGGCTTTTATAATCGATTTAGCCGGTAAGCCTATTAGATTTCAACTGCGTTTAGTGAAAGTGAACAAAGATTTGCTTGGTATGTTTAGAAAGACTGGAAATCGCGGCGCTTTTACGTGCAGAGAGATAGCAGCGGGAGTCTGTCTTCAGGCAAAAAACAGAGACGCTTATTTTCCTTATTCGTAGTGGACACAAAATTAAGGTCTGCTGCGGGAAAATGAGCACAATAAACTCAGTACGAGATAATGACGAATAAATACGGCAGTGCATTTCCTACTAACTGCAATGCAGGAGTGCGGTGAGGATGCTGAAGGGGACACGCATCATGAAGCAGCCCGTCCCGGTGTTGACCATTTTAGCTCCACATTTATACCTATGTGACCGATGATGATGAGTGATAATGGGAGCGCAGTGGACTCTCTGTGACATAAAACCTTTTTTGGCTGTAATTCCAGCCCAACGAAATGGACATTTAGCGTATCTCCCTTCCCAAAACAAACCAGTCTCACCTCTTCCCTGGCTGTCCCAGCCAGAATGGGCTCCTCTCCGTCTGCCGCGTCCTGCATTATTCCCGCTCAGCTTTTCGGCTGCAGCGGACCCTCACTCAGGAGCAGCCCGCTTTTGGAGCGCTCCGCTCCGTCCAGACTCACCCCATCCGCCGCCTCAGCATCCGCTCCAACACTCTTTTCAACACCTGCACCGCTGCGAGACAAACCGCACTATCCACCTCACAAAAGGTTTACATATATAGCTCTGTACACGATCCGTAAATACAATTTCTCGAGTCGGCCCATTTTATCCATTCTACAGCCAACATCTCTATTTTTAACGGCGCGTTACTACGAGGATGAGAATGTGGAGGTGAAGCTGTTTACGTCTGCTAAAGGGAGGCGGGAGGGAAGGCTGGATAAATTAATTAAATAAATGAATGCATTAATCTTCGATCTTCAAAGAAAAAAAAGCAGTCCGCCTATTGCTGTTCAAAAATAGGATCCTTATCAAATTGGCTACAATAAAGCTAACGCGCCGTATTTAATTATTTATTTGCGCTTCCTTTTTGTATAATGCTGTTCTCCTTGAGCACGTCATCAGAGGTCTCCCTCCGCTCTCCTCCTGGCCTATAGAGGAACAATAGATGCACATGGGCTACGTCCAAACCCACATACTACCCTATAAGGAGGGTATCACCGGTAACTTATACTGCCATACTAATTAATAGAGCACTAGGCGATTTGGGACGTAGCCACAGAGACTTTCCTATAAATGAAATCCTTCTGTACGCGCTGACGTCATCTACCTGTCTAGCGTTTACTCATTGCGAATATGGTTTCCTTAGAGTGCACATGCTCGGATAATGCCGGAAACTGTTTTTAGTCCCCAGCACGTTGTTCTTTGAGTAAGTGCACCTCCACTCACAAACAGCAAGTTTCTATCTAATGGCACAGTTAAATAGATGGGTGCAAATATAAGTAATACAGAAAACACTTTTAAGTGCAGCAGTCACTGTTTTCGTGTTACCAAAGCATTTGCATTTTTCATCTACAGTTACACAACACTAGATATATATCTAAATATGAAATACAAATCTTTATTCAATTCAATATTTTTTTCAAATTCTCTAAAAATCGGTTAGGGAATAAAGAGCAGCATCCCAAGCACACAACATTGCATTGCAGTTTGATGAATACTGTGTGGTTACGACAGTGGTCCATCTGTACAGTAAAGCTGGTATACAGTCCGACTAAGAGCTGGCCCAATGTTTCTGGAAAAAAGAAAACAGCGGGGAGGGTTACATTAGTATACAACTGTGAACTTGTACATTTCATACAACAAGATATAGTTAAAACCCAATGCAGATAAATATGTTATGAGGTAAAGTTGAAAAGTGACTTTCTGTAGATATCCTTCAATTCAATACTATTTAGGACCTTAGTAATAGGACAACTACTTAAGGTTTCTGCAATTTATGTAATACAGTGAGATACAGATTTGATGGCAGACAAGTCTTATTCCACAAGTGTAGGTCTATTTACACATTTACTCGTTACTATGTAAAGTAGATGCAATCACAGGCCTTAGCTCCTGGGTTTAACATACAAACATCACTTGTAACAAGTGTGTGTAAGACATGATATAAAATCAGGTCTATAAACATTTGGACATTGACAAATTTGTTATTATTTCAGCTAGCTACGGAGCCAACATAGATATTTGGGCCCCATATGGTTCATATCCAAGCTATATGGGTTAAAAATGGGCAAATTATGTGGGTCCCATATAGGTATGAAAATAATGGACCTTCACAGGATCTATTTGGTAAAATGATTTCAAACTTAAAATATATCTTTATTCCTTTAAATATTTTGAAATGCTTAATTTTGGATGAAAGTTACTTTTAAACAACACATACACACATAACACACACACAAAACGTCACATAAAAAAGATCTAGTGAAATGAAGAAAGAGGAAGAAATGCAGACAACAAACCTTTTAAGTTTGCCATATTTGATGGATGAGAGGAGCTTTTCTCTCTCTGAATCAGTGGAACACTGGTTGTATGCATTCAGTAAACTGAGACAGGGAAACAGCACTATTATACTGACAATTTAAAATTAGGCCGTGTGAAAGTTATTATTTTCTTTGTTTATACTGCTCATACCTGCTTACTGTACTGTAGTGCTCTAATATAGCAGCCGCTTTGTCACCAGAGATTCCACTGATCTGCATCAGCTGTCGAGCAAAAACCTCTCTAACTGTCTGCGACTGAAATAGCATACAAGGTAAATTCAGTTAAGACTGGTCCAGTGTGATAAGAGTTCTCCAAGTCACACTTTAAGAGAATCACATTCTACCTTGTTTTTCAAGGCTCCATCGTTGAAGTCTGTGAAGGAGATCAGTGAGCAGCGGGGGGTTTCTCCTTCCCTGCCTCCATTCCCCATGTCACACTCTCCATCTCCTTCCAGTTCTCTGGAGCGGTAGTACAATGTCCGATTCTGGAAGACACTTTACAATCAAAAATGTTACACTTGACAATAAAGCAATATGGCACTCAAACTCAGACTGACCTGATAAAGTTTCTGCAGATATCTGGTCATGACTGTGAGGTAGGCAGCTGATTCCTTAACATCCTGAACTTTCTTCACAAAGAAGTTATCTACCACCTGGAACATACCAGGCATGAGGTATTCAAACACATACAGAAACACAAGCATGACCTGCCAAAAGCTCCATTTAACCATTTAATTATTTTTAATTATTATATTCACACACACTTCCTAATCAACAATTGTGTCGCCATCTCTATAATTAGCCAATTACAGTTACTAACATTTTCCTATTCTTGTTTTCTCCTCTCCAAATTCACCCACTCTATAATAGGTCAGTGCATACTCACTCAACCTCACTAAAATATATAATAAACTCACTGGACAGTTGAAGCCTGTCTCATTTCTGTGAGTCTGTGCCAATTATATCCTCAGATTCCTTATCTTTGATATGGTTCTTATCTTTTATATGGTCTTCTGCAGTTTTAGCCCATCCACCACAAGGTTTGATGTTTTGTGCAAAATGATATACACACAGGTGGTAAAGAGTAACTCTTTAGAGGTATATAGAGGTAATATATATAACCTGGGGCTCAAACTACTCTGGCCATCCATTTTCTTCTGACATCTCTTATCAACAAAGGTGTTTCCACCCCCACGCAATCTTTTCTGATTTTTTAAAACACCATTCTGGGTTCACTCTAGAGACATTTTCAGTTTGTGAAAATCCCAATAGATCGGCAGTTAGAGAGGAAAACTCAAACGAGCCCATCTGATACCAACCTCCATACCACATATAAAGTCACAGAGATCACACATTCTTTATTCTGATCTTTGATATAAACGTTAACTAAAGCTTTTTTTTTTGCATTGAGCTGTTGCCATATGATTGGCTGGTCTGTGGCTAGTGAGTGTATACAATAGAATTATACTTAATTAATTGTGTTGTGTTTAACATGTCATATTGTAGGACTATTTTATGAAACAGTTGTTTTCATTAAAACAACCACAACCATTTTTGATATCTTTCTCATACTCCATGTCTGAATTAAATACATAAATGACTGACTTAAATGCATACCTGTGTATTAACTATAGCTTGTTGCAAAGTGCTCTCTGGTAGACTGAGGTGTGCTGCTGCTGAACCACACTGCTCCACCAGGTAGATGGGTTTATGCAGACCACACCTCTTCAGACGAAACTGAGTTTGAGACAAAGAAAACAAAATCAATTAAAATAAATAAATAAATAAATCGGTTCATGCTGTGTATAGTAGGCTAATTGAAGCAATGAATGCCATACTTTCTGTTCTCTGAAGCGTCCATCCATTATACTTCCACACAGGTCATCTATCCGCTTCCTCTCGATGATGTAATCAAGGACCAACTCTTTTGCCACAGGTGGACGCAACTGACCTTAATTTACAACCAACAAAGAATAAATGTCTGTATAAAAGCTATATGCTGATGTCAGGCATAAGAATGTATGGTCTAGATAACAATGATATAATGAGAAATTATAGCAAATTATAAAAAAAACTAATAAGTAAGTCCTGAATATTTATTAAATCAAAAAAAAAAAAAGAAAAGAAAAAGATTATACCACTCTATTTGAAGAAAATGTGCCTTAATGGTTTATCAAATATAAAATATATTTGTTTTATTACTATATTTTGCATTAACCATTTCATATTTGTTTCATCACACTGCTTTACACAATAAGATATATAAAAATGATTCATATGGGTATGCTATTAACACAGTAAGTAGCATTTAGAAAACAATGGCACTAAAGGGATGAATGTGTTGACCGCAACAAAAATAATAGCGCCACCTGCTGAAAGAATGTATTTGCAACAGAAACGTAAAACTAACGTATTAGCTACAGAGAGGTAACTGAAGAACCTTGAGAGTTTTTTTTTTTACAGTTTCGGATAAAAACTGATTTACCACGTGATGAAACCTACTTCATTGTCTCCAATTCACTCTGAAGTACTTGACCTGACTGCAGTTCTCCCATGTTCTGTACTTTAATCTTCGGTAAGTATTATATAATATCTGAGAAATCAGCTCAGATATCTGTCACTAAAGTTCAAAAGCTCTATTATAGTTAAGGAAACACAAGGAATCATCCCTCAGGTTTTTTTTATATCTTTATACCTAGTAGTTTTAATCCTGAATCTATAACCTACACAATAAAACAGACATTTATGTGTGAGTTTATGTGTTTAGAATCAGGTGAATCATAAACATAGGTAGCCAAAAGTCACAGATTACCAGGTACAGGTGCCACTTTCTCACGAGCAACCCACAGGAAGTCACCCACATTTAGTTTCCTGATGTCAAAGGTCACACCGTTTCTCTGTAGTTCCTTGACCAGTTCTTGTTTGCGTGCCGTGTTTCCTCTGCTGAGTCAACAGCACCCATTAAGTAATGAAATTAAACATATTCATAACAGTGATTGAGAACTGAACACCACACACTTACCCAGTGGTCTCAATAAAGTCAACACACAGCACAATGTCATAGTCTCCAGGCAGAAGATATGCAGCTCTCCCTTTCTCTGAGCTGCGACACTTTTCCGAGAGCTCAGAGTCAGGTGACGTGCTCCCTGCATGTGTTACTAAGACAGCTCTGCTAGACACAAGCCTTGGAATGCTGAAATTTAAAAAAAAAATGATGCTGGATTTCTGAAGCCAATTTCAACACTTGATACTCATGCAAGTATTTTACATGTTTTTATAATGTTTTGTGCACCTGAAACACTTCAACTAAGAATCTTAATTCACTTATTTATACAACTGATTAATTTCATTCTCACCAGCTATCTTCACCTTCATGTTCTTCTTTGTCTTCATGCTGAGTCAGGTCTATAGTAACCGGTCCATCCCCTGAGTCCTCAGCCTGACTCTTCTTCTCCTCCTCTTGTCCATCTTCCCCCCTTTCTCCAGACTCCAGTCTTTCAGCTAAAGCAAGACCATGCTCTGTCAATAAATACCTAATAAATGGAGGCAAACACCCAAAGAAATGAGTAGACAGGAGCACAATAAGAAAAAAGTAATAAGCAAAAATGGGCTGATTCAACTGAATGACAAAGGTCATGCTTTGTCACAACAACCTAAAATTTTCACTGGCAAATACACAGCTTCCAACAGTTTTTAATTCAATTTTATTTGTATAGTACTTTATTTTATTTTATATCAGTTATATTATCATTCTATGATTTTTATCTTAAAAGATATAGCTCTGCATGTCTAAGACAGATATTAAACATATTCCACAGTACTGAGTGAGGGTTTACCTGGCAGGATTGTGTGTCTTCAGTAGCAGGTTTTTCTGAATGAGGGTACTTACTGAAGACCAGGCTGTGTATTTACTACCTAGATCAGGCTGCACACAAGACATATGGTGTAAATTGGCTGCACTCAAGAGCCACATTCAACATGAGGCATTTCTGTGAAATTACATGAAGATTTATATATAGTTTATAAAACTGGGCTTACTACAGTGAACGATTTATCACAAAGGGACTGCGCCTCGGTCTGTAGTTCATTTTTAAACATGAAGCCTTTACTATTAGGTATCTGAAAATCAAAGGCAAATATTTGATATATATTTTTTAAGTCACATATCTATTTACTTTTACTC
Organism: Bagroides melapterus; assembly: GCA_028566695.1. Taxonomy (NCBI): domain Eukaryota; kingdom Metazoa; phylum Chordata; class Actinopteri; order Siluriformes; family Bagridae; genus Bagroides; species Bagroides melapterus. Next base: position 9,480,491 of record JAOTRN010000043.1, on the reverse strand, counting down.
AATGCTAATACAGTGAATTCACAGTTGTTACTTATTGACTATGACATCCATATAAAGCTACACAATGTTCAGAACAGTTATAACAGTTACCTGCGAATGTCTATATGTCTAGTCTAATGTCTAATGTCTAGTTATAACATACCTGTGAATGTCTATACAATGTAAGCAGAACAGCATAACCCCCTGATCTCTTCTGAGGCACATACTCCCTCTTCTTCTTTCCTCCTTTCTCCTGTCCTACATCAGCCTCAGCCTTGCTCTGCAAAAAAACAAAACACATGCTTTTGAGACACACATGATTAAGTAACACAAGAATTGAGATATGGTGTGGATTTATGTGAAAGTCACCATATTTCTTCCACCCTTTAGAACAGGGAGGTTGGAGCAGTGTGATTTGGTGGAAGGCAGGTTGTTACTGCAGGGTTCAGCACTATGTGGGAGGCAGTGAACGGGAGCATTAGCACCTACGAAGGAAGAAAAAAGATGGGAGAGCATGATGAAACCCTACTTGCTCATGCAGAATTCTCCTGTAGACCACCAGGAGCTCCAAATAAAATACTATTTTTGTCCAAAGAGATATGTATATCTTTTTCAGTTCTTCATGATCTCAAGATTTGACTTCTGTGTCTTTCTCCTGGTTGGGGTTTGTAAATGTGCCCACATTCAATCAACCCACTGCTTCTTTCTGTCCATTGTTTTTCATGTAGCTGCATGTATTGAAGCTCATATAATGTTACAGCAACTAACAAATTCTGCACCTACTAAACAAAGTGCGTCACATTGCTTAATGTACAAGCACAGCTTTCTTTGGCCCACTGACACACAAAGAAGACATTTTAAAGTCTCTTCTAAGCCATGCGTCTAAAGCTTTCCTGTCCTGTCTAAACAACCCCACTTCTCCAAGCAAGTACTTGCACCCTTTGAACATGAAAAAGTCATCCAGTCCACTAATCAAATCATATCACGTTAGTGAAATTGCTGCTGAGTTGTTTACCGAGTTTACATTCTTACCGTTTTCGCGGTAATATTTCTCGAGCCTCTCGTCCAGGATCTTACAGATTCCGTCCCCGAAATTCTGCAGGATTTTGGCCTCTTTGCCGTTTTTCAGTGGCAGGGGATACTTTTTTAAAGAATTTATAGCCTTGAAGAGAACAAAACAGTACGCACTGTATCACCAACAGCAACGAAGAATTTATGAAATATGTAATGAAATGCTAACAGGCCAAGTTGCAGTTTACCTTCTGATAGACGTATTGGGTCTTGAGGCCTTTGTCTTTGGCGTGATCACGCATCTCAGTGAGCCACTGGAGGAAGAGCGGGTTGGGGCAGGAGGGTACAGGCCGCTTCCGACCGAGACGCACTGCTTCCGATGGCATGTGAACACACAGTGAGCCAAGCCACGTAATCGGCTAAAACCAAGCAACAAAAAACCCCTCCGTCCGGTTCAAATTAACGTAACGTTAACTGTGCCAGCAACGTTATACGCAAGCTAATTAAGCTAGTTAGTAACAGATCTAGTGTTTCCTTATTGATTAAACAAGTTGCCTAACATTAATTTGACTGCAATAGTGGTTAGGTTTTGTATACTGGAATACGGACATTGAGCTAGCTAATATATAACATTTTACTCAAGCTGTCTAACTAAAAAGAGTAAAATAAGTCAGCCGGCGATTCCCACGAATTTCCTACCAGAAATTAGCGCAGAGGTAGCTACCAAACTAAGCGTAACAGAACATTAGTTCACAAATTTTCTCCAGCGTAGGTCATGTGTTTGTAAAGTCGAATAACAGCGTCAGAATATGAAACTCGTTGTGTCTTTTATTACGATATATAAATGTAATATACCTACATCTACCCAGTACAGGTTGTGTGCCATGATATCCGCGCTAGTGTTTTTGAAAACAAAGTACGTCGCAGGGTTGCCAGCTCTGCAGGACAAAGTCATCCAAAAAGCTAAACCTTGAACTATGTCCTTCTCAAACCCATTCGAAGCCTAACACAATGACTATCATGGCAATATATATTAGAATATTTATATAGTACGTCTTAAAAAAAATATTAAAAGCATTAGTTCCGTAACTGAAGTCTTAATTGTTCTAGAGTATATAGTATGGAATCTATACAGTAAGATTTCATTTATTTACAGATTTAAACCGAGAATTCAAACAGAAATTGGATTGCTGAATATTTGATCACGCAACTATTCTAAAGAAGTTAAACTTTGGCATCCGGACAAAAATAAGTATAATCACCGCGCTAAAACCGCGGACATGGCATTCGTCCCTTGGCGTAGTGACGTTTTTGTTTCGCGACGCGGTCCTGTGTACACTACACAATAAAAAAAAAAAAAAAAAAAAAAAAACTATATACGTAGAACTTTGGGTTTTAGCAGTAATCGTTCGACGATTATGAAATGTAAGATACTGTGAATTGTGGTACTATTTGTAGTATATTAGTATTAACTCTACTATTTTAATTGGGAATACGGGCTCTGTTAATTTTGTAATTTGTATTTTAATTAGCATATATTTGATATTGACACTTCTTGACGTATATTGTGGAATTAGTGTGTTAGTTATTTGTGTTACCTGTAATAGATTTTGATCATGTATATCTTTGTACGTTTACCTTAGTTATTAAAAATATCAGCGCCACATTGAGAACATCTATGTAAAAAGAGATGCAAAGGGGTTGAGTGCAGTTTAGCATGCTTAAGATAAAGTAAGCTTTAGTATTTTTCTAAATTTATAACAGATTGCATGGTTTAAGTATTAGATTAAATCAAAAAGTAACTATTTTGGAAAATAGAAAAGCAAGATAACGGACACACAACCATATCGCTCCTGAACCGTTAACACTTAGAAACCCAGTAATAAGGCTGCAGTGAATTCCAGCAACAAGACCAAACACGGACCTGGAATCCGCTGTATGCTCACATAGCATCCGCCCACTGTTTGACTGACACACACACACACACTTTTTCCTGATCAAAACTTTCAGCACACTTACTCACTGCACTTGTTTAGAATTTGTAACATAAAATAAAAGTTTATTGCATTTTATATAGAAAGCACAATGTAAAAAGCTTATGTAGTAAAATTCCATACAGTACTTCAGTACCTCCAGTTAAACTATTAGGCCTGAGTACAAATCAGAATTATTACTGCTAGATGTCAGACAGTAATTGTAGTGATTTAATATCTTGAGGATACTAAAGAATATGAAAATGTGAATCTATGTTTATATTGTGTACAAAGATTTATGATATTATTAATGTATAAAATCTGGAATAAGTGATCTTATCTCCGCCAAGAGAACATTACACACCACCTCGATAAATACACATTTCATCACACATCTGACAGTATATATTACAAACATCAATAATTACTGACCGAACACCATCCCCTCTTCAATAAATCCTTGCAACAAAATACATAACATTTTTAATAATTTTTAACAATATTCAGAAAAAAGATCTTTATTGTTCCTCCCCTGAGCAAAATGGAGTACTATTTACATCAAATAGTGTGCACTATTTTTATTTAAAAGTTTTTCAAAATAAGCTTTGATGTAAACTAAACTAGTGCATAATCCTTATTTAGCTGTTTATTGATTTCAAAGTGAAGAACCAGCCCTCTTCTATAGTGGATGTGTAAACTCAATCTCATGATTACTGCTTGAATCTCATTCATCAGCTCATCTAGTCTGTCAAAGTCTTTCACTCTTTTTACTTATTCTGTGCATCATTAAGTTCCCTGTTTTACTTTTTCAGTTGCCTTATTTTAAATAATATTACATATGATCCAGCTGACATAATGTGACATATTTGACAACAATATTATTCTTTGTCTGAGTTAACCTCAACTCTTTCTATCTTCCTCCTGATCCTGTTGTATCATCACTGTTCAGAGATAAAGGAGAACCAGGCAGGGAGTTTTCCTCCCGTGCAACCACACCTGATGCCCCCGAATGTCTACGTGCCCCCTTGGTCCGCAAGAAGGCACTGTTTGGATGCTGATTATGAATATGGCGTAACAATGAGTCCTGGGTAGAAGCAGTGTGGCCACATTCCTCACAGACGTAGAGCTTAGTGCGCCTTTCCTTGTAGGCATACTGCTGTGCCACACCATGGATTTTCTTCATGTGGGATTCCAGAGAGCAGCGCTGGGTAAAGGCCTTCTCACACAAATTACATTTATATGGACGAACACCTGGGACATGACAGAAGAGAGATATATATTTAAGGGTCTGTGTGTAGTGTGTTGTCACAGAGTTTTGGCGTAATGCCTGGCAGTAGAACTTAAGGCAATTTGAAACTGTAACTGTATATTTATTTAAAATATTACACACCCAGGTAAATAAATCTGATCCCTATTTTATCAAACTCTTTTTGTCAAAAAGTAATTTGACCAACAAAACACTTTATGCTCACATACCAGTATGTGTGCGCACATGCCTCTTGAGATCGAAGGTGTCATTAAAACCCTTGCCGCAGAAGCTGCACAGATGCCGTTTCTGTTCACTATGACACTTTAGGTGTCTGTTGAGCATGCGCTGATACTGAAACACTTTCTGGCACACTTGACATACATAGGTTCCCCCTACTGTATTTGCAGATGATGTCCCACTGCTGGTTGTGGGACATGGGTTTGATACAGTGGCAGGAGGATCAGCATTTGTGCTCAGATTATTAAGTGGAGCTTCGATGGGGAGTTCACCTGTAGTAACCTGTGATTATAAAATATGGGCATAAAAATAGATTGAACAGTCACAATTTATTCAACATGATTTCTGAATAAGTTAACTTGTATCAAAAAAAGATTCATTGGGTTTCTCAGTTATTAAAATATAAATCAGCTTGCACATAAATGGTTGGTATGATGGCACATAGCAGACGTAATTCCTGAATCAAAATAGGTGGGTAACTAACACTGAAAACATGCAAGCCAAACCAGTTTTAGCCAGATACTAAAATAGAAACTTAATGAAAGGCATGTTTCAGAGCGAGCCTCACCTTGATCTTCGAGCGGACATATGTGTTGCTTTGTGCACTTCGGATGCGCTCTGTTTCAGGACTGGGCTGCTGTCCCAAAGCAGTAGAGGAGGGCAGTTCGGCTGTAGAAACCACTGTGTAGTGCTCTTGCATGTATTTCTGTGTACATCTGTTGTGTTCTTTATGAGTGGACAGGCACAGGGCCACTTCAGCTGTACTTGCCTCTGACTCCTCCCACAGAGCTTGAGGGGACACAGAGACTGTAGGGGAAATTATGGAGGGAATGTCTGTGTTAATGGCTGTTATATTACATTATATGGCATTCAAAAGTATATAAACACCTATCACATCCATATGTGGGTCTTCCCTGACCTGGTGTCACTGAGTTAAAACAGCACAATTGTAAAGGATTTCTTTGTATGCTGTAAGTGTTACGATTCACCCGATCCAAGTGATCCAAACTTGATCTAACTTAACAATGCCTCTATGAAGAAAGCTGACTCCATGAAGATGGTTTGCCTGTGTTGAAGTAGAAGAATTCAACTGGTCTGTAAACAGAGCCCCAACCACTAAACACCTTTGGGATAAACTGGAATGCAGACTGTGCCCCAGACCTTCTTGTTAGTCAAGAAGGTCACACACCTTGATAGTGACCAGGAGATTTGCCCATTCAGCCACACTTCAAAATCTAGTTGCAGCTAAGGGAGACTAATCTGGAATTAAATGTTCAGAATTCACATACAGATGTTATGGTCAGTTGCCTAATGTGTTAAGAACTACAATATATCTTAGATAATTTCTGAAACCAAGTAAACAAAACAAACGTCTCTTTTATAGATCCAAACCATTTAAATATGCTCTAGGTTTAACAAAGAATCTGTATTATTTGAAACTGGATGTTGTGTGTGGCTCTCAAAAAACTGGGGACAGTTGTGCCTTAAGGGAAGGGGTGGGTGTGTGTGTGTGTGTTTGTGTGTGTGTGTGCATGGTTGGGTGGGAGGCAGGTGTGTGTGCAACTGTATTGTCCTGTGCTGAAGTCAGCCACTCCTGTTACGGCATTACCAGTCTGACTGGCCAAGCTAGAGACACAGGCTTATCATCTCGCTTTATACAAACATACATACACAAAGCATGGGCTGCAAACAGAACCCCTGTAATGTATCATGTTCTCTTATATTCTAATGTTCATGTATAAGTCTATTATAATCTCTATTAGTGGCATCATAAAAAAACATCAGTTTCCGCAAACTGACATTACACTATCACTTTTGTACTTTAAACAGGGAAGTGTGCAGTCACTTGCTCAAATCATAAACAAACAAATACACAAATAATTCTGCTTAATTCTTAATATAATATAAATGCTAAATGTAATCATGTGTCATATAATCTGGCTAACTGTTTTTAAAAAACATTATTTCCTCTAACCAAACACCTTTTTAAATTTTTACTAGTTTTAAATGAATTAAAAATCTAACTGACATGCAGTAATGCACAAGAATAAATAATAAAAAATAAATCCTGAGGAAAAAGGCAGCATTTCATTACAGTTGAAGCACAGATTTTTTTTTGTTTTGTTTTGTTTCACCATACCAAGTTGGATTCATCTGACATCAGCTGTATGTCAACCCCTCCCATCTCATATATTTGTATATATAGCTTATATATTATAGCTCTGAATTTGCTAAATTAAGTGGCAGGGTCATTATTAAAGTTTTTTTTTATCATCCAATTCACTTTCGGTAATATTCATCTTTCTTTTTCATTAGGCTGATTCCTAAGACGGCTCCGCATTTGAGGAAACTAACTGAAACCGATACGGGTAAATAACAAAAGGGAAAAGGAGCATAATGACTCTGCACAACTACTGCCCCGTTTTATTGTGCTGCACTACGCGCCAATCCAAATCCACTTTTCATGTCTTATCTCGCAGCGCTGACACCGCTCTGGTGACGCCACAGCTCACGGTTCATGCATTGGTGGTGTAAAACGAGAGGTTAATCTGTGCAATCGCATAGAAACTTAAAAATAAAATTTAATGAAAAGCTCAGTATCAACTGATTGTGCATGCCGTATCGGTAAATAAAACAATATATTTGAGCGGCTATCAGTGAGGGAAAGGTGGAGAGTAGGCCTAGCCCACTGGAGGCGAGTTTACTCTGGGCTATGTTTGCTAAGGGTGTAGAGAGAAACAGCAGCGGCACCGTGGCCATTCCGTTATTTCCTTCGCTGTTCATTAACTCAGCTGTGCAGCACAAAGCCACTGGTAGGATAAACATAGCAGATATTTTCTTACCGAACGAATAAAATATAGACATAGAAAATCCATTCTTTCCAAATTCAATTTTATAAGAGAAATAATAAATTACAGACTATTATAACCCTTTTAGCAAAACTGTGTTGAGAAATTAAGTTTAAATTATCTTCAGTCTTCAGTCGTCACCACTGGTTTCTGACACAATTTCGGTAGTCATTTCTCTAAGGGATGGGACTTGGCTTTGCATTTAACATGAAAAATGAAAGTACAAAATTGTCTGTTATGGCAAATAGGCCCATCACAAAAACAAGTTTAACAACATTAACTACATACCACATTATGATGTTAGTGTTACAGTAAATCAGAACAACATTTTCCTCAACATGACATGTAACTCCAAATGTTCTGAGAAAAAATGTATACATACATAAAAAATATTTTTAATTCGAAAGCCTTTTTTCATTCACTAAATATATTTTCGGTTGACAAGCAAGTGAAAAAAAATGCTTATCGGAGGTTACGTCCCTATACATCCTGTTCGGAAATTAGCTTTTAACTGAGAGTATAAATCCATCAGGTGCTGGTCAATTATTATCCCAATAGTTTATTCCGATATAGAGAATGGGCATGGTGAAGGGTCTCACAAAGAAAGGGTTGTATTTCAGTTATTCCGTTAGGTGAATCAGCAAGTCATCCGATACTCAAAACCTCTGCCTGCTTTTCTAAACCGTTGTAAAGATCACACATGAATCAGTTTGCTACGGTCTTCGAAACATTTGCGTGGGTAAAACGCCGTTTATTTAAAATCCACTCCACCCCTGTTACTACTGTCTTATCTCCTAAATTAACGCGGATTTAAAAGCTTTTCCAAATGTTACGTTCCGGTTATAGGCGAGACTGAAATGTGCGCAACGCAATGTGTTGCAATGAACTTTACGTCGTCTATAAAGAAAGGCAGCTGGGGCTGAAGGTCAGCTAAACGGCTTCTTGGTTCTTTTTAGGGCGAGCACACACTAACTTTCAAAAACAGCAAAAAGTGTTAAATTCGATGTCCATAAAGTCATTGGTGTATAATGCAAAAAAAATTAACGAATGAAATGTTTTGAAATAAAGTCAGCGTAGTGTGATGTATTGCCCCAGCATAGATACTATTAAACTATTAAAAAAAGATAATTATAGGATATCATTTGAAGTAACGAATAGATTTGTAAATGCTTGGAAACAAAACATTTAAATTTTGAAGTCTTGCCTAAAGGATTTAACATAAATTGTATAGTTCCCGTTTACCGTTATTCGGCCTGTGTTTTTAGGCTAAGGTTAAATGAGTGTGTTCCCCTCACCTGGTATGTAAATGTCTCCTCGCTCGTGGTCAGGTAGATCACTCCAGCTTCTCTTGCCGGGAGAAACACTAGGTTTTTTCACCAGGAATGCTCGTGGCATGCTGAGTTCTCCAGGTGGCTCTCCGCTATCTCTCTACGACACTCTATTGTAGTTGCTACAGAGCTGTAGTCTGTACTCTACTTAACTACAACTAAAATTAACCACAAAGGTAACACAGCTAATAAAATATTTGTTCGTAGAATGTGTTCGTTAAGTAGCCGATTTAATGGAGACTCGGACGATTTTGTTTCGTTCTCCTCCCTTCTCACTGTCTCTACAAACTTTTGTACCTATAGGCTACAGGTTCCCGTGGCGTCTCCCACCATTAGTCCACTTTTGCGCGCCCTGCCTTCTCTTCCGTAACTTCCACGCACCAATCTTATTCCCGTAACAAAACAAGCGTATATTAGTCGTCCACGCGCCTGTTTGATAGCTCTGCCAAAGCAGAACGATGTAGGAAATGTTTCGATCCGCTCACTTGAGTCACAGCACAACGAATTTCAAAGGTTGATTGAAGCGCAGGTACACATTCATGAGGAAACAGGTGTCAGCGCGCATGCGCCTGGAAATAACGGTGACAACAAACCCGACCCAACCTCTACGCTCTACCTGTTCAACCGGTTTCTTCCCCCAACACACACACACACACACACACACAAGTCACCATTCCGCTTCAAGGCGGGAGCAACTAAATGCAATAGGCCCAGAAGTACGACTGGAGTAAAGCGTTGGAGAATGAAAGCTAAACTCAAAATCTAAGGTATTGTTTGAACAAAAAAACATAGGCCTACGAACACATTGTTCAACAAATTAACTTTATTATGATGCTGGTCAAAGATTTAGTGATGAGCAGTCAGATCTTTGTCACCATCCTCATCATCCTCATTATCATCATCCTGATCATCATCATCATAATACGATTTTACTGGTTGTTGAAAAATATGTTCATCTGATATGAAATGACATTATCCTTCACTAATTCATTCTGAGGAGAAAACCATGTATAATAATCTAGCTAAAATGGCTTCACCATGCAGTTCCCATTCATCAAGAGCTTTCTTATCTCCTTACTCCTCTGATTGCCCCCAAGAAAAAACACTTTCTGCATTAAAATCCCCCCGAAACCTCCACTATCTCCCATTCACACCTTTTCTGGGGCCATTACCAAGTCAAGACTGTCTAACATGATCTGTAGCTTTTTTTTATATATTGATTTTCTATATCATTTTGATTTCATTATCAGTGGTAAGTGCATATGCTTATACTTATATTTATATACATATATGAATTAGATATGTTCAGTGCAGATTTAGAAATTAAAATATTGTGCGTGAGTAAGTAAGTAAGAATTGTAATGAGAATAACAAGTGAGATGGAGATGAACAAGAAAGAGGGAGTGTGTAGGTGTGTAGAATGAGTGGTATGTTGCCTGGGCTGTCCGAGCAGTTGAGGCAGCTCATTTACCTCATTTTTCTTCCTCCTCATCCCCTTCCTCTTGTTCCCTCTATTATAACACTAGTTCTGTTAGTTGCTGGAAACTCAGTCTTAACTGTTTTGAAGGGAGGTGGGGGATGGGGGGGGGTTAAATTAAAATAAAACATCTCACCAATGATTCTTGTCTATTTTTCATATATCTCTGCATCTATTTTAGTTTATTTTTCTGTAGCCCATTTTAAATGCTTTACCTGTAAGTCACTGACTTCATAGTGCGTGTGTTTGAACCTTCGAATGGACCATCACACTGTATCCATATTATTGTTGATAAACATAAGAAGAGAATATTGAAAAAGTTGAAAACCTGTGGTGTTTAAACCAGTTTAATATTATATTGGTCTGTGAACTAAAAAGACTGTAGGAGAGAAGAAGCTTTGCACAGACATGATGATTTGTTTGAGCATGAATATAGTCTTGTATTTTGTAGTTGGAAGTATGAGAGAATAAATGGTGTACAGTTCAATGTACAGTTCAGTGTCTTTTATTTCTTGTGCATCTGTTATGTGCTGATAGAGGACAGCTTAAACCCAATGTCCTCAGATGTGTGCTCTCTATTACACAGGAACTAATAACAAGTGTTTAGAATTATCCACCAAGATGCATCTTGTTCACACTCACAATCACAAGCACATCGACTACTTGATGTACTAATTTTTAACTTTACATATTTCTTTTTTGACTACTTTTAATGTCAAACATTGAACTGATACCAGTGGTTTAAAACAATGCTTTATGATCTATTAAAGTTAATGTCAGCCTGATCAAGAATAACCTGATTGGTGACCTGTTGCCCCTTTTCTTTCTAACTGTACCTTCCATCCCCCAGGGCCTGTTTTACTCCATTTTTCTTTCACATTACAGATTCATACCACAGAAGGTGGTGCCATTCTACATCACTGTGCCACTGTATGCTACTCACATTCAAATCTGCCTCTTGTGATGGCTGAAATCTTGTTCTAGTTTTTGATGACTGCCCACATTCTTAACTGAATTAATAGGCAAAGGAATGTGGTGTATCTGCGTCTGCGTCTGTTTATGCATTTCTCATAAACATTTAAACACTGTACAGAGATGCGTGGTTAATTACATCTAGGTGTCACACCTTTAATGCATTATCTAAAGGAATCTTGACTAACCTATGATTAATGTTAAAATACATTTTAATTCTTAGTTGTAGAAATGCAAATTAAGCACTCAACTGATACACTTTCTTAATTCACTGGATAGCTTTACTCTATAATTAAATGTTGTTATGAATTGGGCCATGTTAGTTCTTCCAAATATAAGAAACTGTGCAGCACATAAATGAAGCTGATCCTATACAATGATGCAATATCATTAGGAACTTTGTTTTACAAAAAATTATGATAATACACTTAAAAAGTTAATTTGATTCCATTGAGAAAGTAAGTATGGACTTTGTTGGATTGCATTTTCTTTTTTTTTTTGTATGTTATTGTATAATTTAATCATATGTATTCTCTGTTTTATTGAACTTTTCTTTATGATTATAGATTGTTTTCCATTAAAGGCATACAGATATTAGACAGGCAGGTGTACATAGACTCGCTGAAGGGTATCGTTTTGTATGGATCTATTAACATGTACAAATTCCGGTTTCAAGTAAATCACTGACAATTATGAAAAGCCAATTAATATGAGGTAATAGAGAAAATGAGAGACGGGATTCTGTGTGCTATGATTATGCAAAATTTTATATATATAAAAGGACTGGGACATTTAGTGTGTATTGGCGCCTCATGCCCAGTGCTTCTGTGATAGACTGCAGATCCACAGAGACTCAAACTTGAGTGAGTGATTGTGTGAGCAAACAGTCAAATGAAATCAAATAAATAAATATTTGGTGTGACAACCCTTTGCTACATTACTTTTTTATGTGCACTGTCATATAACTTAATAATGAAATGGATTGGTACTTTATTGCAAGCATCTTGGAACTAATAGTACTAAGTCAGGGGACTGAAAATGAAGATTTTGCAGTAAGGATACAAAAGGGGTCGTTGCAGCTCTAACAATATACGAACTCCCTATATTATACCACTGATAGTCAGTTATCCCTATACCATATCATTTTATTCGACTCGTATCAAATTCATCCTTGGATCAAAAACAGAAATTTATGTGCAAGAGGCGAACAGTATAGATTTGCCACCGTGTGGCCGTTTAAGTTACTGTCTCGCCAGTGTTTTATCACCTCAGGGCCTGCCTGACTGTTACTTACGACATGCTTAAACAAGCCTGGCGTGCAAAGTGAAAAATACCGTTAGGATTTGCTTTGGGAGGGGAGGGACAGCTGTGAAAAGAGCGGTCTACCAAAACCCCAAAACGTAGAAGCAGCCTACTCTCTAATAGCCTATTGTACTATTGTCTACTTCAATCACCCGCACTAATCAAACATGACAAAATATTCCTATGAGCAAAGAAAGTTATTTAAAGCTTTTTTTTGGCAAGTCAGTTGTTTGATTTCTATTACTCATAATTTTAATTATAATTTTAGTTTTTGTTGATCTGGTGTTTAACAAAAACAAACAAACATAAATAAACTATACACTTATACCAACTGAAACATTTTTCTGTATATTTCTGTGGTTTCCATTCACTTTTGTATTACTGTAACTAAATAATTCCAGGTCTACACCTAACCTCATAATCCTGTTAAAACAACCAATGTAGGCTGATGAACTCCCAGCTACTAAACACAGGTCAAGCCAGTCAAACTGGTAGACCATCTTTCTCAGTAAGTTATATTCTAGCTTCCTTATTACTAAATTATTCAATACATATTTATTTTATAACTAGAGAATGTTCATGGTCACTTCCATATCCATCATTCTGACTTAGTAGTTTTTTTTTTTTGTTTGTTTTTTTTTATAGAAAAAACCTTTGAAAGCTACATTTTTAGTCAGCTCCTCTATTCCTTCTGTAGTTTCAAATGTTTTTTTTTGTCTGCTTTTAAACAGCATGAATTGTGTTTGACATGCTGCTGGTCAGGTCTGTAAATGTATTTTTTTTTTGTAAACAGAAGAATAATATAAATGAAACCTTCATTGGAAAAGCATGGACTTTTATTGATAGACTACTTTCAAAGTATAGAAAATTACAACATTGATGTTATAAAGATATTTTTAAATAAAACAGAACTGTATTGAACAGAAAATAAGTGATAGAACACTCTGTAATTTATACAGTTAAATACTGTATAAAAGAAAAATGTAAACGGTTTCCTGTTGAAACTCAAATGCCTTATTGCGTTTTACAGTGCTTGGTCAAAACAGATTTCAGCCACCATATCTTTCAGACTGGAAACAATACAGGTGTAATGACAAGTGCTTCATTGTTCTTGCCTGATTTGTTAGTGCAGGGGCTGAAGATTGGATAGATGGCCTCACAGAACATGTCTGTGTATGTGTAGATGTGCAGCTTAGCTTCCACATTATAGAAGGAAACCTGCCCTTTCTCATAGTCCACAAACACACCAATCTTTCTAGGTTTGGGGTTAAGGGAAAGGTTAAGGGAAATGTCTGTTCCAAAGGCATAGTTGGTCTTATTTTGTAAGCTGAGGAACCAGTATCCATTGCTGGGGGTGACAGTTACTTTTCCCTTCCTGTTTACAGATTGGCGGGCCACCCACAAATCCCAGTCTGTCTTGTCTCCCACCTCCACTTCCCAGTAATGCCGACCATCTGTAAAGGCCTCTCAGCCCAGCACACACCATGTAATCAAAGCGTTCTGGGTTTTTGGGAACAAGTTGATGCCTGTCACCACACCTCACTTGCTTTCTGTATTCTGACAGGATGAGACGAGGATGGGCCGTACTGGGGTCCAAGGTCACATCCACTGAATGGAAGGATTGGAAAATAATAAAATAGTATTAAAATAATATGAATATAGATTGATATACATTGCAAGATTATGATTATTCTTCATCTTCAGGGTTTTAGTTTGACACATGATTACTGAGTGGTTTATCCTAATAGTATTTTTATAAGATAAAAACTGAAAAATACCACAGTAATAATAAAAATATCACACCTAGTTAGATCACAAAAACGTCAAAACTGTTTCACTGTGAGTGCATTTGATTTAGTTACTAGTATGTCAAAAATGAGATAACAGCTCAGATTATGTTTTATTGCACTAAATGCACCTCTTTTATAGTCTTCACATACCTGCGTACTCCTGTATTTTCTTTATCTCTGCAAACATCAAAATCTAAATGAATTAAATTCAAATGTTAAATGCAAATTACATAATATAGTACTTTGCTAAATTTCTTGATACGTACTTGGCTGTGCTTTCAGTGGTGAAAGATCAATTAATGATGATGAGCCTGTGTTAAAAAGTGTCTGCTGTTTATGGTCTAATTTATGCTTTGCAACATTTGCTATGGATGCAGTGTTTTAGGTCTCTAAACACAATTCTAGTCATCAGTCTTAAACACTTTAAGCCATATGTACATTTTCTGGAAGGAAATGTCAACTACACGAACAAATATATACCAGTTCCTTTACTAGTTCTAGTTCACTGCCACTAGATGGCAGTGACATCTCTTCAATACTGTTCTCTGGCGGAACGACAAGCCACATGAAACCACCGAATGTAAAATGTACTAGTGTTGTAGTATAATGAAACACAAATGAACATCCTTACAGATTTCAGGTAGTTTTCGAAGTTCCTCCTGGAAGTGCCCTAGTAGTTGACATAGCGAAGTGTAGACTGACTTTGTCCCAAGGTCAAAGGTCACTGAGACTTCAGCCCACTCTTTGACTGGCATGAGAGTGTTGAGATGAGAAGTGTAGTTCTTTGAACAGAATGGTGAGGGTTACATTACGTGAATTTGGAACTAATTGATCACGATCACTTCAATTAAAGTGGAAATTAGTCAAACACTGATTTACTGATAACTGAGTGGGAGATGGGTGACATTAAATGAAAACAACATACTATTTAATGCTTTTTAGTATTAGCTTTTTAATATTAATGCTCCTTGTCACAGATTTCTTGCTCAGTCACTGGAAGAAAACCACAAGAATACTCTACTCTATTCTGTGATCTGGTGACTGTGAAGGACTGAGCAATGGATTGCTAACATTATTATTATTATTATTATTATTATTATTATTTCTCAAACCGTTCTTTGATCCCTCATGCCTTGTGAGAGATTGTCATCTAAGAGACAAGTCCCAACAGGAGATAGGATAACAGTTCATTCAATGTAACTTTCTATTAATTTGTAGTGATCCTTCCCTGTAAGGGGACAAGTGGACCCATATTATGCCATATTATTAGCACCTAGAAAATAAGCATTTGAATTCGAGAGGTTATCATCATCATCATCATCATCATCATCATTATCAATTTTGAATTTTTTTTAAATTGTGAATTATTTAAATATTTGGCTACCAGCCACAGGCATATAGCCAAACATAATCTCTCCATACAGAAACAGTTTGTTTTAGTGCATAAAATATCTATCTAAGCCCTACCTTCAGTTCACTGATGCAGTCATCATTCTGGGCCAGGCTGCTCAGCTCTGCATTTCTCTTCCTCAGCTCTTTGAGCTCTAGCTTCAACTCTCTGATCATTCCTTCTGCTTTGATTTACAATTTACTACAAAAAAAATGCTGTTACGCAACCTAATGTTCACTAAAAATCTTAAATCAAATAAACATTTAACATTATCCTATTATCCTGAATGTGTGTACACTTTTGCACTCAACTGATGGATCTAATGAACAAAATATTATTTACTTTTATTTTCTCCAGTGATAATTTAATCCCGTCTATTTTCCTCTGCCTTTGTCCAATCAATTCCTGTATTTTTGCTTCTGCAATGTTAATCTGAATTTGCATTGAATGTGGTACACAGAGCATGAAAAATAACAGAACAGGGAGAGTCAACAGTCCATATCACATTCATTGTAAGTTGTTTAGCACAGTTTTTTGCATACACATAGCTCAACACTAAATCACACTGTTATTCATGATTTTCTTTTGATAATCCTTGCATACATGATTTCAATTGTTATATAATCACCTGACCATATTTTCCTGTCAAATCCAGGATTTAGAAAGAATTAAACTACATTATTGTCATACCTTACTTGTCAACCACTCCTTCTCGGCAGGGATGATGTTATGTGATTGGTGATCTAAATCTCCACACCCATCAGATTTGCAGAAGAGATCCAGTTTATTGTGATGTTTTACACTTTCCTGCTGTCTGCAGCCCCACTCAGGGTGTATCTCCTGAGGGACAGTCTTCTCGAAAGGTCTTGGGGCTGCAAGCTATCAGATTAATTTCTTTCCTTCCACATTGCTTGTAGGTCTGATGGTGACTGACAGTTATGAGTTTTAGATGGAGGAGAAGGCTTGGAAAACCTATGCTTCATTTCAATAAATAGATCCCCAGGTAGTTGGCAGTGTTTCAGAGCCTTTTTCTCCATCCCTCTTCCTTGTAATTCTCCTCTCCTAAACCAATCACATGACCCAGTGTCCTCTTTTATCTTCTTGAACTGCTCTGTGATCTCTCGAAGAGTGCGGTTGATGTGGAGCTCAGGTTTCACTTAAAGCATTTCTTGCACAATGGGCACTGATAGAGTTTGACTCCATTCCAGTAATGACCAATGCAGTTCATGAAATAACTATGGCCAGATGAGGTGGAGACCGGATTGTCAAAGATGTCTAAGCAGATTGCACACTGGAATTGCTTCTCAGAGAGGAAGCTACCTGGGTATAGAATAGTACTACAAAAACTGTAGAAAGTGGAGAGAGGCGGAAGAAAGGAAAGAATGTAATGCATTGAGGCAATCAAAGACAGGTGAAGGTTGGTGGAGAAAGGAGCATAGGCATGAGTAACAAGTACAAAAAGTTTTGATAGAATTTTTATATTAAAGTTATATAATAAAGTTTTCTCTGGAAGTATTTTTTAACAATTGAGATTTCAGTGTTTATTTAAATTGTCTATTTCATGTATAGTTAGGTAAAAATCTAAAGAACTCTAAGAAAGTTTAAATGTCAGATTAACGGACCTTAAATTATCAGGTGTTTGGGTAAAGGAATGTGTAAAGTTCTGGCTAAAGTACAGCTGCTTCATATCAGAAATCACCAGAGTGTACTTTCTGTGTCTTTTATTCCTCTGCATTTTTTCATGTACAGTACATGTAAAATTCCTGCACATTTTCATAGACTCAAAACTGTAGAGTCTTTTATACTGTAACTGTGAAGCTTTTTCTATTAGTTTAATATTGCCAATCACATGCCATGAAAGACATTTTATTCCAATCAAAATATCTACACATTTGAACAAAAAAAGTAAATGCTGAAGTATGATTAACATTTGAAACATAAAAACTTTTCAATTAAAAAAATATTTCCAAGTTTCTATGAATTAATGTTTTTTTTTTTTTTTTCCAATTTTATTTGTATAGTGCTTTTAACAATGGACATTGTCTCAAAGCAGCTGTACAGAACATAAGCATAAAAACAGTTGTACCAAAGTACTCAAGAATTATGCAAAAATTAGTAAATCAAGAAAAATAG
>JAOTRN010000043.1:9414178-9454463 GCA_028566695.1 Bagroides melapterus | reverse complement strand
GGAATGGTCTTGTACATAATAATGCAGACATCATAAACTTATAGAACAAAATTTGTACTACAGATAATATGGTGCCTTTTGCACAGTACTGTATATAAGCTAGGGGGTGTAAGGATTTATAGAACCATAGTAGTGAAAAAGGAAAGTGAAACCAGATTACCTTCCGCTCAACATCCTCCCCTACAAATTGACAAACAAAAATCAAGATGAAAAAAGTAGCACCATGAAGAGGTATGAAGAGATAATTATCAGGCACCAAGAAAAGAGAACCATGTAACAAATCTTTTTTTTTTTTAAACTAGGCCAACACTTATCCAAAGAATTTATGAAGAACTCATTTTCAAGAAAGTACTACTTAAAATTAAGCTTCAAACACTGTCACAATAGACACAATCCTCAAACCATCAACCCTGAGTATGCAGCAGCGATTAAAACAACTGAAAGATATAACTAAGACATTCTAAAGCCACAAACCTAAATTTAATTAAGGCTTCGATGTGTAAAACCAAATCCCATCTAGCTGAGATTCTCAAGTAAATTGAAAGCACAAATCTCTGATCACAAGAGATTAAAATCAAAACTGCACCAAGGCACCAGTAGCTTCCATATGCCAGCAGAGTTGCAAAGATCATAAGTAACCATGACCCTAAACAGTTTGGTAACATGGCAAGATATTTGAATAAATGTTCAAATTTATCAGAACATCTGCTCATGCCAGCTGTTTAAAGGTCTGTTCAAGAATTTTTCTTTACATTGATGTAAGACTGAGGAGAGCCAACTGACAAACTGCATACTAAAACACACACACACACACACACACACAGACACAGCAGTAATGGAACACAGCATTATTTAATAACATGACTGATGGAGTTTTCTGAGGATTTTCTTGTTGTCACTCATTTGTCAACACCCAATGAATTAAGGATGTAACACTGACAGACATGTACTTGACATGCAATTGACATGACATGCAATAGAGAATAACACCATTGCGATGGGTAAAGAGAGACATGTGTAGAAAGTAATAAAGTAAAACTTGATATCTCAATGACGAATGTAGAGACACCTACTCACTCTTTGACTCTTTGTGTGAGGCACTGGTAGGTCTCAGCAATGCAGTGTGGTGTGGTGTACTTCTCTCCCTGCTCTCTCACATGATCATAGTCTACAAGAGCCCAGTCCCGCAGACACAGTGGAACTCCAGTACCGTCTCCATAAACTGTCACCTGACAACATAAACCCACACAGTGCTGACTTATCAGTTATAAACATTTGCATGGATTTCTATTCCACTTGTGTCAGTGTTGATGACACTGATCTGATGACAGCTCTTGGTGTACTGATGTATATATCAGAAGAGCTAGTAAATGTTATGTGGTTTGCAATAAGTTTAGGAGGTTAATAATCCAGATGAGGACTGACAAAGATGCTATTATATTATGATAATGGATTTTAATACCATTAACACATTGAAAGATAAATTTCCAAGCCATCTGATTCAAAGTAATCAAAATGTCTCTAATTTCCTGAAAGTTTTTTGTCTGCATGATAATTATCTGATATGTGTATAGAAGAATGCTGCTGGTACAGATGATGAAGGACTATTTTTTTCCACTAGAATATTTCTCTCTCTCTCTCTCTCTCTCTTATTTGTTCCTTTACCTCATCATTAAAAGTGACCAGTGCTACTCGACGGTATGGTGATGATTTTTGCAGTGAGGACAGTGCCAACTGTAGGGCTTCTTGGACACCCTATAAACACAATAAACAAATGGTTAATTGTCCATCTGCATGTAATGGACTGTATATAAACAGATATAGGAGCACTGAGATTTAGTAAATTGCAACTATAAACAAGTTGGCTTCATTTATTTGTTCATCTTCAGTAACATGCTTAAGGTCACAATGTGCCAGAAGCTTATCACAGGATCACACAGGACAGCACAAGTCATATGAACAACATGAAGAGTCAATCGACCAGCCATTATGCACACAGTCGAACAACCAGGGGCAATCTGGAGTAGCCGAAACACTTACTGGCATGTTTTTTTGAAGGGAGGAGAAAACCAGACAGTTCAGAGGAAACCCACGAGTACACAGAAGATCATGTATACCTCAACACAGACCTGAACTCAAGATCAACTGGGGACCTCAGAGTTGTGAGATGGCAACACTACTCACTGTACAACAGCGTCACTCAAACAGCCATCGACAATTTGCAAATAATTCAACTGTCGAACATCTACAACCAACCTATTATGAAACCTAGACTGGGGAATACAGATATAGGCTTCGATTCGTTCATGCTGGGATACACGGATATACTAGTAGCATCAACAGTTTTGTATGGAAAGGATGGCAGTAGAGTCACTAGTCACCTGCAATCGTGATACATAGGTGGGTGATCTCATACTGTTTCCAGGAGACACCTAAGGGAGTGTAAAAAAACAATACCAGTTTCATAAAAAGAGAAAGTACAAGAAACATTAGATGGATGTAGGAGAAAGCTTATAGAGTAGAAAAAAGTAACCTCCGACGTGACACTCATGCTTCCAGAAATGTCCACACAGAAGACCACTAGCAAGTCCTCTAGGTTCACATAGTCTGTGTCTATCTCCTCATCTACATAAAGCACATCTCTGCCTGGCGGAGTCCACAGAGGAGAACGGCCTATTTTTAACTCACTCTGAGAGAGGACGTTCTGATTACCACAAAACTCACACGACCATGTCTACAGAGAAAATCAGAGGGAGAGAGAGAAAGAGAGAGAGAGAGAGAGAGAGAGAGAGAGAGAGTGAGAATTAATCTTCAAATATTATCAATATACACATGAAGTGTTCAAAAGATTGATTTTGTAGCCACTTACTGATGTGATTGGGCCAGTTTGTGAGTTGCTCACAGAGGACATGATGGCTCTACATTTCCCACAGTGCACTGGTTTCTGAATGCTCTGTATACTAGATGCTGAGAAAATATGTTAATATAAGTTAATGAAGTAGAAATGAAGTATAAAATATTGTTCATTCATTAACAATTTAATGCACACTGTTTGAGCAAATTAGTGAAATAATAATAATAATAATAATAATAATAATACAACTGCATATTTATAAATACTAAGATATCACCTTTGTTTATGTCCACAAGACTTCCGACCTTGAGTAACACCACATTGACATTGGCTTTAACACTGGCCTGCCCTTTACCCTCCAATCCTGTGAGTGAGAGAGGAGCTTCACATCTAGTTTTACTTATACAAAAACCTAACCAGTTAAGTCACTTACTTTACTTAGACTTAACGTAACAAGTAGGTGCTTACGTTGCACATAGCAAATGTATGAAATGTGTGTGTGATGTTTTCTTACCTCGAGGTGGTACTGGAGGTGGCATTGAAATAGGTCGTGTGTGTTTCTGTGTTGAGCGTCGAGGAGGTACAGGTGGTGGTGTTAAAGGAGGGACTATAAATAAAACAGACATTTAAAAACCCAAACGTCATTAAAATTATTATCAGCCTTAACATATAATAAGAAAAGTGTTTCCAGGAAATGGACATTTTTTTCTTTGATCATTCACTTTCTGGAAAATCTTTCATGACATCTTTGTTCCTACACCCACAACAGGAAGTGAAAGGTTTTTTATTTGAACTTATCAGCTTACAACTTTGCAGTGAAAAGCATTTAAAACATTGCAGATGGGATTGTGTAATGGTAGCATAGGTAACAACTAAGAACATATCTAAAAAAAACTTATTATTGTCTTTTTAATATTTTTATCTTTTTTCTAATATATTAAATTACAGCTACTAAAACTAATATAAAGGTAAACTTTATTAAAACATCTCACAACTGTCTTCTGCTTGGCATAGGTAAAGTAAGAGATACTGTTTACTAGTTTAGTAGAGTACGTTGCCATGGTCGATTTTAGTTGCTTAATTTCTATTTATAAATATATAAATGGAACTTTGACCAAAGTGATGAACATAAAACCATATATATGTATAAGTAAATATTCCACCCCACAGAAAGACAAAAGTCAGTAACTCACTAGGCTTTGGGATGACAGCAATGCGATTGTCATAAGGATGTTCTGATTTTTTTCTTGACAAACCAGAGGGCAGTGTGCAGGAAAGACCTGGGATACAACGAAGGAGCAAGAAAAAAAAATAGATTAAAGATCTGTTGGCCACAAATACATGTCCAATTTGTTAATCATTTCCTTTTGCAAAGTGAATGTTTGTTTGAATTATGACTACAACTGATCCAATTGAATATTACTTATTATTTCTGTGACTTTTTGAAATCAGTCATCTATTGAATGGAATGTTAAAAAAAACAGATTTACATTATCTAATGTTTGTGTTACTACCTTCTGCTAGACTCTCAGGCCTCCAGTTACAGACAACATGGCTGCAGGCAAACTCCATCTGAATGGAAAACAAACAAACAAAAAAAAAAATCAGTAATGTTCTAGTACTGTTCAAGTCGAGAAGCTTTTATTGTCATTTCAACCATATATAGCTGACACAGTACACAGTGAAATGAGAGGTTTCTCCAGGACCATGGTGCTCCATAGAACAAAAGACAGATAACTGTTACTGTACCTAGACTGTACCTAGACTGAGCAGTGTATGCATCATCTTTCCTATTTATTTTTGTGAGCTGTGTTTCAGATTTAGAAAAAGAAAGGCAAGGACATTGCATATAGATAGCAGCATATTAGCTGCCTTCCATCTTGGCTGATCTCATTTCCTGCTTGGTTTTGCAGCACTAAATAAATCTTTAAGAATGTGGAAGCAACTATATTCTCTAGTAATATGAATAATAACAGTTTCCTCCTTGGCTAGATTAAAAAAAAGTAGCCATTAACTATTATCATTTTTCTGTATTTTTATGCTTATTTAACGTGTGAAATTAAAACATCAGGAAACATAGAACTTGAGGTAAACTGCCATCAAACTGACCCTATTTTGTATTTTTACACAAATCCACAACTGTTATGTTTTTGGCCAAACAAAAGTACTGATTGACAAAAATAAGTACATATATCACAAAAATGCATCAAGCAAATATACTTCTGATAGATATCTCTATGTAAATACACAATTAACTAGTATTTGAGTTGACTTTGTGTGAGCCATCATATCCTCTTAAATGAGAGAAAAGTTCAGTCAGTCACACCATCAACATAGATTTCACCAACATTTTCTGCAAAGGATGTTAGAAATCCTGACCTTTACAAAGAATACAGACAAATCCTTCCAAACAGCTTCAGGCAGTAAGAACAAAGTTGTCATGTATAAATTAAAAGGTTGTTAAAAATTGTACCTTAATGCTGGTATTTTTCAGGTCGGTATGTTACTCAGCATGTGCTACTTCTGACGCAGCCTCGTCTATGTGTATGTGTGTGAGAGAGAAGCAGGAAGTAACAAAATGACAGTACGGTAAAGCACAAGGTCCTGAGAAAGGCAAACATTAGATAAAAATTGCAAAAGCTTGTTACTATCCCACCTTTTCCTTTGCTATCTCTGTTTTAAGAGCAATGATATGAAAGTTCTGTCATGAAAGCTGTTCATACTACTAAATTTGAGCGGAATCCACATTCTGAAAGACCTCTGATAATAATAAAATATTTTTAGAGAATAGCATAAAGAACAGACATTTGAATAGATTTTAATCAATTACACTTGTATTTATTTGTCTTTTTTATATATTATTACATTTACAATGCTAAGAATGTAAAATGATACAAAGAATCTAAATGACTTTTGTGTGACACAGTAAACTTTCTATGTGGTTTCTGACAGGGACTTTCCTGAATGGCAGACTGATTTAGAATGACTTATGCAGTAAAACATAATTACCTAATAAGTTCTCAATAAGGGTACAAACTCAAAATGTATTTATAACTCTAACAATAATAAGAACAAAATAAACACTAGGCCTGTAAATAACCATTCTATTTTACCATTGCATCATCCTGTTTCAATCATTAATAGGTAACTTAATGTTACTTAAAGAAGAATTAAGTAATGTACTATTCAAATACTGTTAGTTTCAGTGCAAATATTCATTATATTATTTGTGGAATGGTCCTTGATGAAGTTAATTCAGTATACTTGTGTAGATTATTTGCCTTCCCCCAACAGTACAGAGTATTCTCTATGATTCATGATTTGTGCCAGAGTAGATCACTGGTCCTTCCTTTTCAGAGCATCAAACATAGCTCGGAGAATGGCAGCTACAGCTACAGCACCAGGGTCAGGCTGAGTCAGGCGCTCGGATGCAATGTAACTCGCTCTGCCTGCTTTGGCAGTGAGGTCACGGGTCGACTGTGCACCCAGCTCTGCTTTCTGTTTAAGAGCAAACAAATATTAATGCTGAGCTATGGTCTGAAATGTGAACAAAGAAGAAGCATCCTTTTAAGAATCATGTAACTGAAACACAAATGAAAACATAGATAACTGTATAAGGAAACAGAGGAAGTATTGCTTGAGTGCCTGTGGACTCTACCTCCACAGCTGCCTTTAGTACAGCAATATGGCCACCAGGAGAAGCTGAGGATAACTTCATCAGCTCATCCGCTGCAGGGCACAGCGCATCCAGCTGAAAGGGAAAGTAAGAAGTGCTCATGAATGTTAATATTTCTATGCTACTGGCATCCCAGATTTACAGTTAGTGGTCATGGGGAAAAAAAAAGTCAAATATGGCCAAAATGATTACGACTGTAGTCATACCATTGTTCTGTCACCAGGTGCAGCACCTCCATACCTATCAGAAAATAGGTTCTAATAATTAAAATGGAATATTTAAATCTAATTTCAACAAGGTAAACTCTCTCACTTGATGTCACTTAATTCAATAGATTAAATTTTTACCCTAACCCCTCAATATTCAAAACATGCCAGTCAAATTATTTTGCACTGTGAGTTAATAAATATAACTATAGAGAGAATGTTAATGCAAGTGATATACGAAGATAGTGGAATGATCTCAATAACTACCTTTTCATTGCTTCAGTTCCAGCCTGAATCGCTTTAACCCAGTCTTTACCATCACTGCTTTCCTTTAGGTGGGGTGCAGCTGCTGTCAGGAACAGACTATACAGCTGATGGAAGACAGTAACAGCAGTCCTTATTAATAGGAAAGGCTGCATGCAGTACAGTTTTATTTTAAGAGATTTGTTAAACATTTATTTCCATACTGCTCCTGAAGATCCGCCCATTCTCTCCTCCACCAATCCAGCAAGGGCAGTCAGGAGTAGATATGGACTTCCTGGGATAGTGGTGGTCTGCATCCACTCATCAATAGCTGTAGTAGGTAATGCATAAGGAGAAAAAAAAACAGTAAAAAAAAAAATCTCAATAAATAAATTCTCAACAAATTATTTGGGTATGAAATTGTGGACTCATCTGCCTACCAGTAGCAGCAAGAGCATGTGTGCTCCCACAATCTCCATCTCCTGCTGCACGATCCAGGGCATTAAGCTCCTCCTTCCGTTGTAAGAGAGTTTTGCAAATGGATTTCAAAACTAGACATGCCACAGAAGAAAATGGACCTGATGGCACATGGAAAATTGAATTAACACCTTAATAAATATAAAATATTAAATAAAAAATTAAATGTCTCCAAATGTAAAACACACAGCATTGAAACACACGTAAGTAAATAATAAATAATTAGTAGGTCTGTAAATAGTATTATATAAAAACTCATTATACTCTGGTTATGAGATAAGATGAGATAAGAGACAAATAAAAGAAAAGGTATGAATGGAAAAAAAGATGAAGTTTTAAGATTTAATTTTGTTCTTTTGCCTTTATTAACCTTGTTCAAGTTTTGTCTCGTCAGCAGGTGGTCTCGCTGTGGGTTCCACATACAGGTTCCTCCCACTTAAACACTCACTACTGAGGTTGGGCCAGGCAGGTGCTGAGGTTTTAGCATCTGCAAATGTATTTAAATAAGACTAAATAAATCAGTATAATATATAACAATACAGTTTGTGGTCAAACTTTGTAACAGTGGTGTGTTATGCTCCTTATTTGTTACTAATCCAATTTTAAAATAAAATTCATTGCTTCCAATCTTCTATGAACTGAGACATGTGGATGTTGAGGAAAAAAACTGTATCACAATCAGTCTTTTCCATGAATCTAGTCTTGATGATTTATTTCATTATGACACTGTTCAAGAGAATAAAAAACTCTTCTTAAAAATGCTGATAAATTAAACTGAAATATCCCAATATAGATATAAGAAGTACAATTTAATTAATTCTGCTCATCTGAAAACTGAAATCTTTGGTTAAGAATGTAAAAAAAGTATATATACACAACATGATTTCAAGTGCTTATCAAGTATGTGTGGACTATAAGTGTTACATAGGAAAGTGAGACAAACCCTTGCAATTCTGTTGACATAATATTACATAATGTGTTCACAGTGAAACATTTATATTTTTCACTATAGTAGATGCAAATAGATGCAAATGATCCAAAAACAAACAAAAAATCTATCTGTAGTGTCTTGCCTACAAAAATTTCACTTTAAGACCTACTAGAGCAAAATCTTAGCGGCAGCAGAAAATGTTAATGAGACAAAAGTGTCTCCTATAATACATAATGCAAATTTAGATGAAATGAATTTACCAAACAGTCGGAGTATCTCCTCATCCACTCTCATGAGAGACAGAGACATGCCCGCCATCTCCAGCGATGTCATGAATGAGCCAGACATCACCCTGGCAACTTGCACTCCTCGACTCACTACAGATAAGCACAGATGGATCAAATAATGCAAGTTCAGGTATATCGAATAATGTCTATGTAATAATGTAGATATAGTTTGTTTTCCACAGAAACAGCTCTTTCAACTTGATAGTTATTGATAAAAAACATAATTGGAAACCTTCAAACTCTTCCTAATTTTTCTCAGCAGTCGCAAAACAGCGAGAGACCATTTGAACTGTTTGTATCTCATCTTCTTTCAAAACCAATTTCTACTTTCAAACCTTTTAAACCTACAGTAAGTCATTTTAGATAAAGCCGGTGTGCTAATCCTGTAAACATAAATGTAGTCTCACTTAAAGTGTTGATAGCAGCTCTCGTGACAACAGCCATCTCCAAACAAGACAGAGCACCAAGATTGTTCACACAGAGTACCACAGTGTCACCTGTAATGGAAAAGCACACAGCTTTACATATGGCATATGGAATATAGAGCTATTTCACCCAAACTCTGGTGCCTTACAGCCTACCTGATTTCATAGGCAGATGTGATTGGCTGGAAGTGTCAGTCATGTGATCAATCATAATCCTGACAACTTCATCAGCAGAGGAAAGCTGAAGAAAGAAACCCATCAATTTCCATCACTTTTCTAATATGTTTAATATAAAAAGAACACTAATTTTATTAGGAACATCATATAGTGATTAGGATTAATACTAATACTGGTTGTTCACAAAACCAGTATAAGATGACTTTGTGAATCATCATGTCTGTGCCCACTGCAACCTCAGCTTTCTGTTGACTGACGGAAGCCAATGTTGGTATTATACTGCTGAGGAGAAAGTGGAAATAATCCACATTGCCCATTAACTATTCAAAGTAACACATACAAAATACACTCAACGAGCACTTTATTATGAACACATGTACACCTCCTTTATCAATACAGCTAATATTTGTAATGTACAGTATATGTTTGTATACTACTATGACACATTCAAATAAAAGCATATCAATTTGATTGAATTGAACTGAAACAAGTAAGCAGTAGTATAAATTAAACCAGATAAGATACTAATCAACAAATTCTGCAAAAAAAAAAAAAAAAAGAAAAGCACAAATAGTTGACTGACTTTGGACTTTTTAATGCCCGGCTCTCCGTGGATTCCTGCAGAGACATAGGCATGCTCTGTTCAATTATTTATTAACCACTAATGCAATTTGTTTATCACTCAACACGATAAGGACATAAATATAGACTTCAATCTCAATCTTTGTATTTTGTACCCAGTCCTAGCTCCATATCTCCTGGCAAAAGTTGAAAGGTGGGTAGGCATCCTGGAACACTGCATGGAGACAGACTGACACCCAGAGTCCCTAACAGAGTGAAAGAGCACTTCTTGGATTATGCTTCGTTTCCTGGTAGAAATGAATCATTTGTGCGTGGTAATTACTCTCACCAATGTTTTTTACTGCGGCTGTCACTTTAGCAACAATCACATCTAGTGGACAGTTTTCCTCAGCCAGTGCTCCAGCCAGCTAGATATAACACACACAAAAGTGAATAATTAAAAATAACACAAGAAAGAGTCATGCAACATGATGTTTCAAACTTCTATACTTGCAGATATGAAAGCAGTCGTTACCAACACTCTCTAAACTAAAGATCATAAGAAGGTTTAAACTGGTGTTGGCGTACCACATCCTCTCTATAATCTCCAGATCTGTTAAATGAGCTCGGTACCTTATGAATAAACACAGTTCCACAGAGTCCTCTCCTGCCTGCTTTGCTGGGTTGAGTAAAAGCACAGTCATCAGCCACAACTACCATGTCCACAGGGACTCCTTGTGTCCTTGCTTTTTCTGCAGCTAGGCCAAAGTTCAGACGGTCACCCGTGTAGTTCTTTACCAGCAGCAGAACACCTGAAGAACCACTCTGCCAAAGGGTCATGATGGCAGCAAGAATACTGCCAGGAGGAGGGGAGGAGAACACTGCTCCTGCTACAGCAGCTGATAGCATCCCTCTTCCAATGTAGCCTGAAAGGAATATTTAATTGTTGATATCAATATACTGCCCCAACTTTCCAGTGGGTCTATAGGGGTTTTTAATAATTTTTTTATTAGGTTTAGATATGTGAAGCATCTCCCACACTGTGTATGCACTGTTACTATAAATTCTATGTATTCTATGAGAAATAATGTTTGTGTCATTTCTAAAACCAGGCAAATTAAAAACCCCACCATGAAACCACTGTATCCAACTTTAAACATCTGAAACCATTGTATCAACTCAGAGGGAGCTGCACATTAAGAACTCAAAATTGACCTGCATGTGCAGGCTCATGTCCTGAGCCACCTCCGGAGATCAGTGCCACTTTGCCCTTCAGGTTGTGGAGATCAGAGCGCAGTACCACCCTGTGACCTCTCAGGAGCATCAAACCCCCATTGCTGGTCACTGTGCCCTGCAGGGCCTCATCCACACACCGCTCCACAGAGTTCAGCAACTTTCTCTGTACCTGTATGACCCACAGATTTCAGGTACTTTTAGAGCAACATCTTTAAACTGACCTATGCTATTCTCACAGCGTATACACGGACTATAACATACGTCAAAATGCATGCATAAGTAATGGTCAGAAACGGCTCTAGCCTGTCTTAAGCCCGTAGTTCGGATACATTTTTTTTTTTTTTTGCAAGAATGCAAATATACGTACTAGATTTCTGACAGTTTTCAAAATATAGGGGAGACTCAAGCAATGCACTACGTAATTCTGCTTACCTCCATAACCTCCGTAGCTTGTGTCCAGAAAATAAACTTTCAAAGGTGTATCCTACTGTACTAAATAGTACCCGAGAGTAATTTGCATTCGTACCGTACTACTTTATCTCAGTAGTATGGTAGTATGCGGTTTTGTGTCGTGTTCAGTTCGTTCTTCCGCCCTTAGTGATGACGCTATGTTCATGCGCAGTTCGCACACACCACAGATATGAAACGCTACTTTCCGTTTTAATTAAAACAAACAGGTCAATAACCTCACCGTTTTACTGAAGCGAACTTTCCAGCACTTTGTATTTCACCTGATGTTATTTTTTTCCCTTTAAAGCCAAAAAGTGGTTGCATGAAACCCTGACATGCTACAACAAAAGAACATAGAATCTCATTTCACAATAAAGTTGTTTCGTTTATTTTTTCACACGTTATAAGTTTTTTAATGAGATATTATATGGAGGCGTTTGCTAGAATTATAGAAAAGATAAATAAATAAATAAATAAATAAATAAATGTATTATGCTGTTTTAAGACATCACAAGCAGGTTCAAAAGGACAATAGCAGGTTCAAAGCATACTTTATTTTGTTGCTCTTCATGTCAAGCTAAAAATGGCATACAATTTCAACTAAAATGTAACATGCAATTATTTTAGTAGTTTGTTTAATTTCAACTGTTTGTCTAATTGGTAGTCTAGAAAGACTTGAGCTTTAGTGTCTGTACTATGGTGATTAAATAAAACATTTTTACATAAATAAATCTAATTGTTGTTGTTGATGATGTCTCCTAAGCACAATATGATTCACATTAAATTCAGTCGTTAGATTAATTAGTGTTCACAATGTTGATATAATAGACACACTACAATAAGACATAGATAACAGAAAGGCATACTTTTGCTTCCTATAGTAATCTTTTTAAGAGTCTTTTTGTAAACACTCTCTTCAATGTGATAAATGATTCTGTTAGTGTACAACGTATGACTATCTGTGTATATATTAGGGACCCTGTGCTTTGAAGAAGCGTAGGATGTAGAGCAATGCCTGAATGACTAATCCAGGAAAAAGGAGAGCGTTCACAATTGTTTGGGCTGTACAAATTTCTTCTGGAGGTATCTGTTGCCAGATGAGACTAAAACATATGTATGGGGAGTAACTAAAAATTAACACCACCAGGGTCAATGTAATGATTCTGAAAGCTTTAATCTTCTGATGGTGCATTTTTTTCCCCCTTTCTCCATCACCTGGATTAGGTTTCTTTAGAGTTGCTAAAGTTGCCATACCACAGAACAATATTAATATAATCAACCCTGACAAAGGTATAATATATAGCAATGTAGCAACTGTTTGTTGGATAAAAATACCAGCTCCTACAAAAAGAGTGGCTGTAACCCAAGTGAAACTCACCCAAACTAATTTGTACTGGAATTTTTTCAGCTTTAGGTAGAAGATGGGGTGAACTACAGCTATATAATGTTCCAGAAAGATCCAGGTGTGGAATTGAGTTTGTGCCATCAAACTAATTATCCTAATGTAACTTGAACCATAATATAAATAGATGTTCGATACGTAAATTACGAATAGGCATTTAAAACCCAAACCTATGCCAAAAATTACAGATGCAAAGATCGCATTAAAGTGCAGCAGGTCAGAAGATGCAGAGCTCCTGTTTGTGTTGTTTGCCTTCTTTATTAGCCAAAGAGTCCAAATGTTGAGAGGGAGGATGATAATGCCTATCACAATTACTTGAATGTAGAAGCTAATTTGGCACACAA
The DNA here is from genome assembly GCA_028566695.1 of Bagroides melapterus. NCBI lineage: Eukaryota > Metazoa > Chordata > Actinopteri > Siluriformes > Bagridae > Bagroides > Bagroides melapterus. The sequence goes on along the minus strand of JAOTRN010000043.1, from coordinate 9,441,194 downwards.
TGCCATGGTATCTACTTGTAATTAAAGTGCTGCTGGAACAGGTAGAGGTGCAGATGTTCATATAGAGTGCCATGATGATACTAGGAGTCTTTTTTCCTGTAGATGGAACATACTGATAATTACACTACAAAAGATCCAATCATTCCATGATCTACAAATTTAATAATAATAATAATAATCATAATAATCATCATCATTATCATCATCATCAACATCATAATCATAATAATGTAATAAAAATGGTAAAACAAAAGTACATTCACTATACCTGAAGTTCCATAATTTTCTGAGAATCACAATTTGACCATTTGTAACAATGGACTAGGTCATAAAGAGAAAATTCAGACCAAATATTTGTTTACACCTACAATGTAGGTAGTAAATTTTAGAAACAAATTAAAAAAGCTTACACACCATCCAGTTATCTCAAAGCTAAAGCAGCACAAGAACAGCAAATGTCTTTTTATACAAAGCTGCCAATCATTTTTCTAAAAGCAGGTGATCATTTGACTAGAGATAAGGATAGATCTGCATTGGACACAGAATGACAAAATACTTGATTTAAATAAAACCCAAACTCATGTACATTTGTCACAGCTGTGTTTTTAACAGGCCTATAGTTAAGTCTGTGGTTTTTTTTTATTAGTATTCACTAGTACTGCAATCACAAACCTCTACCGAAATACAACCCCAACCACACACCCCTTAGTATTGCACATTCCATTCCAAAACCATGGGCATTAATATTGGGTTGATCCCATTTCACAGCTATAATAGTCTCCACTCTTCTACAAAGGCTTTCCACTAATTTTAGAAATGTGGCTGTGGGTATTTGTCATTCAGCCACTGGAGCACAAGAGGTCAGCCACTGATGTTTGACGAGAAGGCCTGAATATTGAATACTGGTACAGGTACTATGTATGGAGCAATCATAGCTACAATAAATCAAAGTTTATTACAGTAAATAAAATGACAACATGTGCCAGGTCTGACAGATTTGAGTGTACAACTAGCCCAGACCTGACAAACCTGGCATAAACCTGGAGTAGGAATGTTGTGGTTGTTACAGTAAAAGATTAAAATGTTTCAAACTGGCCTAATGAAGCCAAAGCCATAAGTGGCTGAGAATCTGAGAAACCAAACTAGGCCCACAAGACTGAAGGGTGGCTCTTCCTTTTCCCCTTCACAGTCAGTTAATGTGAGGCTATCGCATTGTGCTCATGTGAAGTTTCAAACCTTTACTATACCTTTTGTATTTTCCTCAGTGGTGCCAAACTTGTTGTAGAATATTTGTCGTGAGATTAAAAATTCTTGACAATAAAGCTTCTTGAGATTGATTTCCTTGATGGATAAACAAGGTCAATGTTTGTGCATAAGAGTGAATGTATAATAAAATCTTGTCATCAGGTAGACCACAGCAGGTATTTAATGTCATCATATTATTTATAAAACAATTTTGAATTAAGGTTTATTGCAGAGTGCTTCTCAATCTTTGTTCTTAAATACTGCTGCCTTACACATTCTGGGGTTTTTCTTCCTATAACTCACCCATTTCAACCTAGTGGAATTTCCCTCAGTCACATGATATAAAGTTTCTGCTTTAAACCACTCATGAATGAATGACCTGCATCTTGATAGGCACATGATTTTGGTTAAAATTTGCCTTTTTGGTGATAATTAACAGTGTTGAATAAATAAACTAAAAAAAAATCTTGGATCATATCAGGATCATATCATGAACAATCATTTAAAAATTTGTCATTTATTAAAATATTTACTGAAATGTTTACTTGTACTGTATAACATGTACATCTAAAAATATATCTAATGTCTTTAACAGCTACAGTGGATAAAAAAGGTCATTATACCCATGTTACAATTTCAGGATTTTGTAATGTAAAGAAAATAAAACCAAGATCAATTTAATATCATCCATTATTACATGTAATATCATGCATGAACAAACAAAGTTCAATGGAAAAATCAAAATGAAATGTTTTAGGGAAAAACTAAACAAAAAACAAATTATTCACTTTTTACAGTTCACTTTCACCTACTGTAGATAAAGTTGGCACAAAAAAACCCCACAAACGTTAGCTGCAAAACTGCCTGTAACGAACTTTCCCTTTCAATGAATTACAATTTTTACCCTGTTCATTTTGTTTTTCTTTGGTCTGAACACTTCTTTAACTGAAAGAAAAAAATTAGGAGTTTTCAGGTGTGTTCAGTATTTTCATAGAATAAAAACCATAGACCATAGGCCTTTATGATGATCACAATATAATACACATGCGTTAAATAGGCTTAAATAGCTTAGCTTATAGATATTAACTGCCGGTTTAGCATTCAGGAAATGTGAAATATTCTAGCAAAGTTATGAGAATTGTATATTTAAAATTTCATTTTTTTAAGAAATACAAATGTAAGCCTAAGATCAACTAATTTATCTGTTTTGGTAATTTAAACTGCTGCAGTCTTCTGATTTCCATAAAACAGATCAGTCTTTGGGGAGCATATAGTCCACATTTAGATAACACAAATATTCATACAAGTTATTCAAATATATTCAAATTTGTAAAGGTAATCCACAGCTGGGGAAAATGGGGCAGTGACTGTCTAGTCTTGTACAAATCATTATTTGACTTTGTAAGAATTTTCTTTAACCTTTCTCCTTCTGACTATATTTTTAGACTGTGTTTTTAGACTATGCTCTTATAGCCTTCCATTACTAAGTGTATACAAGGGAGATATCTGTAAAACCACAGCAAGCTTGGGTCATTTCAGATTTTTGCTAATTTTTTACAAAGCATATGTAACGTCATGTGTGCCTTTTCAGGCAAATCTGCGACCACTGGCATATGTTCTTATAGGCTCTTGGTCCTGCACTGATAATTACCACAGCTTGTGGCACCTGTGCACATTTTTATTAAAATTTCTGTGTTTCTTCACAAAGGGAGGCTGATTTCAGCCCTTGTGCTTCAGATGCATGACCTGGAGAGCCAGTTCATAGAAGAGGAGTAGCAGCTGTCCTGTCCTGGCCATCAAATTGGCCTTGGAGGAGTTAAGGCATTGGCTGAACGGCACCAAGCACCCATTCCTCATTAGACAGATCACAAGAACCTATTCCCCAGAATTTATCCCCTATTTATAACGTCTCACCCGTGTTCACACTTCTTCTAAGACTTCCCCTTAATGAGTGTGATAAAAGTGTTGGTGGATCGGTTTTTGAAGGCATGGAAATTTCACTCACTAGGGATTCAAGCTGAGGAACAAATGGTGGCCTGGTGCTGCAGGGTCTGGCCCTGTGAGTGGAGTCCAAGAAATTGGCACCATGGTATATTGGGCCATTTAAGGTATTGCTGCAGATAAATCCCATGGCATGCCGCCTGCAGCTTCCCTGGTCCATGAAATTTAACTCCATGTTCCTTTGCTAGACTAAAGCCAATTCTGTGTTGGCATATGTTATTTAAATGTCTGTGTTTCCTCACTCAGTTTTATGACATAGTCTGTGCCACGGTGGTAATCTACCAGAGGTGGCTAGTAACAAATTACATTTACTTCCATACATTTACTTGAGTAAATTTTTTGGGTAACTTTAAAGATTTTAAGTACATTTTTAGTGAAAAAAACTTTTCCTTTGCTACATTTGGCGGTGTTTTATGTTTTATGATTTTTTAAATAATGAGTTTATATGACTTTGCAAGGATCGCGAAAGGCTGCTGTATTTCCTGCTTACGTTTAGAGCGTGTTTGGCTGGAAGATGAAAACTGATGCAGCGGAAGACGTGTGAGTTGTCGGAGGTAGATCACTCGTAGCCTCAAGTTCAGACCATTTTTTGATGTCAAATATATAAGATGTAATAAAGATGTCAAAAAGAATAGTTTCATAATGCTTGTTGTATGCACCAAAATGAACTGAAATCCCAGCATACAAGAATGCTGGGATTTCTGGAAATCTACCCTTCAACTAAATAAACTAAACAGCATACTGTGATGTCTTGCAAATGATGACAGGTTACGAGATGTTAATATTCTCTTAGGAACCACAAAGTCCACACCTGGAGAACCCAAAAGCAATGTTCAAACTTTAGAAAGATTTGTTGTGAATTTGGAAGATATTACACCTTATATAAACCCTATTATTGCAATTTCTGACAACGTAATATGTGTTCAATTCCTGTTATTGAAGTTGATTTACTGATTCCGTAAAGGTATTCTACGAATAAATAACAGAATAAAAACAGATAAATTTGCTAAACATAATTTATTTCATTTTATGAGAATAAGGTAAAAGACCTTCATTTATTTATTTATTTTCTAGAAAACTTACAGTACCATCCAGTTATTGCACATCTAAGTTAAGTTTTATCCTTACTCATTGGAGAAGCATGAGGAATCTTTGCAGACTATCACATGAGAAAGTGTTAAATACTAAGTCATTTATATCCATCTTATTTTGTTAAATTATCTTAATCATAAAGAAATAGTCTATCAAATGCCTTTTGCTGATTAAAATGATACAAATAATCCATTAAATAAATACTGATTGTAAGTAAAAATGCTGTTGCAAATGAGTGCAGGTCATTGTTGTCTTTTTATAGAAAACGCTCATTGTTTTCAGAGCAGGTGGTCATTTGAATAGTGATATGAATCAGCATTTTCACAAAATGACAAAGCATTTAAAGGAACTCTTTCACTAAGCACAAGCATATAACTAGACCTTGCCATCATTGAAATCACACGTATATTACAATTGCAAGAAAATTAATATTTTTGAAAAGTAATAGCATTTAAAACCATGAAACACAAAGTGCACTAGTCTACAGCTAATTAAAGTTACACCAAACGTACCTTCCTATATAGAAATTACACATTAATGGTACAAAACATGCATATGGTTAATGATACTACCCCAACAAATAAAAGCACCTACTACAGTGAATTGCAGACACATGGGAGGCTTTGCTAGTGAGAAATTTTTTTTTTTTTTTTTTTTTTTTTTATTTTATTTTTATTTTATTAATAGCTTTTAATGTGTGTGATGTTGGTGGTTTGCTCTGTATCAGTGGCTTCTACACAGTACAGTAACTCCAGGCTGACTGCTTTGCTGTGGTAGGCTCCCACTCTGTGCTGAATCTGTAATGAAAGAAACCATTGAGTTAACCTACTGCAGGTATCATTTGCCTTGGCCATCCACTGCAAAGGTCAGTAGTCAGTCTGCCAGGCAGTGTTGAAGCTCCTTCATGGCCTACGTTATTACTAGGGATTCTCACTCTACAGTGGCATATTTCTTTTCAGCAGGGCTCAGTTTCCTATTGAAATAGGATTGGGTGAGCCTCCTCTTCAAAAGGTTTGAGAAGGGGAGGGTGCCCAGTCATGTCTCTGAGACGTCTGTGTTGGTGATAAAATGGAGGCTTTGTGATTCCTAAAGATGGGTTTGGTGTGAATTGGTGAGTGCCTTCTTGAGACCGTATAACCTACATGGTTCTTCTTTGATAGCTGTCCTTTTGAACGTGTGCAAGTAAGCGTTGATGTCATCCTTGCTGCTCAACCTCGTGAGGAGGCACAAATTATCACGGCAGGGGTCTTGCCTGCTGCCATGTGGTCTCCTGCTTTCCACAACAGGGTTGCTAAAGTGGCAATGTCTTTTCAACACTCGGGCAGTAGTCATGTGAGGAACCTGTTTAACTGACAATGTGGCACTGCGGTCACAGTACCCATAACCATATAGTACAAAAAGGTAATGTAAAATGCATATAATTCAATATAATATATATAGAATAACAGCAGATGGCACTGTTGGACTGAAAGTTACAGCATCTTCAACAGAAGACAGAATTACAAAACATTCATTGTAACAAAACATTCAACCACACACATACACACATACAGTAGAAAATCAGGTTTTTTACAGGGTATCCCCAATAGATGTAACAGATATAGGTGAATATATTAGAATGAACTATATGACCCAACTTATCCAGACACCTTAGTATTGCAAATCTTGTTCCAAAACCATGGGCATTAATATTGGGTTAATCCCTTTTTTTACTGATATAATATACATTCTGCAAAAGCTTTTAGATATTGGAATGTGGCTGTGGGCATTTTTCATTCAGCCACTGGAGCACAAGAGCCCAGACACTGATGTTTGGCAAGAGGGCCTTAGTACACAGCCAGCATTCCAGTTTATCTCAAAGGTGTTCAGTGGGACTGAGATCATGGTTCTGTGCAGGGCACTCAAGTTCCTGAAAAGCATGTTTAACCATGTCTGTTAACCGTTTACACAGTTTTATAAAACTTTATAGATAATAAATAAAAAACTTTTTATAAATATTTATTGTAAATTTGAAAAACATTAAATATTATATAAACCATGTGTATATATGAAACAGCAACTCAATATGTGTTCAGTACCTGTACCTTAATGATGTAAATGTACTGATGCCATAAATAGAGAATAGTAAAGGTCAATAAGGATGAAATTAGAGGCATGGAAACATGTGTCCTAAATTACAACAAATCATTAAAATGTCTTTCAGTTAGTCTTGACAAAAGAGTAAGCAAAAATTCCTGGTTTGTCATGTCTTTGTACCCAAACAAGCCTAGACCTGACAATTCTATCTTTCATTTCTATATCATTAATGGTTAATTTCTGAATAGGAATGTTGTGGCTGTGACTTTAACAGTCAATTAAAGTTAATTAGATATGTTAAGTTTATTAATCTTACCTCACTGTGGGTTCCTGATAACTTAGACTAGTTTATGTAGTATATGTGTTTGTCCATTTCCCTAATACTATCCCATTAATACTATCTGAATTTTTAGTTACTGTTTATGTCTGTTACTGATTACCTTTCAGCCTTGCTGCTCCATAGAAACCCCATCTGAACGTTTCCAATAATAATATAATTATCATGCACTATAACATATCATCCCACACTAACAGTTATTAAATAGTAAACAGGCTTATAAATGTCTTTTTTGTTTACATAAAAAAGTACACATTATATAATTTGTACACATTTTTCCAATTTCCCCCCAGGTATATTGATACCTTTTATACTTAAATATGTTGTATATATACATAAAAAATAGATTTGGTTAAAATATTTAATGCCACTGTGTCCTTGAGACTCCGGGTGCAAGAATGCAAGAAAAGGTAACAGTTTCAGTGCAAGCTTCTGTTTGTTGTTTATTTCATGCTTAAAATGTTTTACATGTAAAAATACAAATTGCAAAATAGTTTCAGGAGTTTAAATTTGTCATTTGTCAATTTTTTCATTTGTCAACATAGATTATATAAAAAGACCCTAATAAATATATACCTAAAATTAGTTATTATTATTATTATTATTATTATTATTATTATTATTATTGTTATTGTTATTATTAATAATAATAATAACAATAACAATAACAATAATAATATTACAATTTTTAATAATGAACAAAGTTTAAGTGGATACGTAAAACCCTAACAATATAGAACAGAGTTTTTATAATCTGCCCTGTCAGTTCTTGTTGCTGTACATGCTTAGGCTAGCATACATTATGCTTTAATAAATCGTGAGACGTAGAGCAGTGGCTGAATGATGGTTCCAGGTAAAAGGAGAGACAGTGTTAAAATTTGGGTTATACAATTTACTTTGTGATTTAAATGGTTATAAATGAATATTATAAATATGTATGGAGAGTAACTAACAGTTAACACCACCAGTGTCAATGTAATGATTCTGAAAGCTTTAATCTTCTGATGGTGCATTTTTTTCCCCCTTTCTCCCTCAGCTGGTTTTGCTTTCTTTAGAGTTGCTAAAGTGACCACACCACATAACAGTATTAATGCAAACAATCCAGAAAAAGGTATAAAAAATAAAAAGACAGCAATTTTTTGTTTCATAAGCATACATATTCCTCCAAAAACATTGGCTGCAACCCAAGCGAAACTCACCCACACCAATTTGTACCAGGATTGTTTCAGCTTCAGGTAGAAGATGGGGTGAACAACAGCCAGATAATGTTCCACACAGATATAGGTATGGAACTGAGCTTGTGCCATTAAGCTAACACCAAAAGTATAAACTAAGACATTACAAAGAAAAACATTGTTTAACTTGTTCAAAATGAAAAATCCATTAGCAATCAAAGTTATGCAAAGCATTGCAGATGTGATGCTCAAGTTCAAGTGGAAGAGGTCAGAGAATGCAGGGCCCCTGTGTGTGGTTTTTATTTGCCTCATAGACCAAAGAGCCCAAATGTTGAAGGGGAGGATGAGAATGCATATCACCACCACATGAACGTAGACACTAATTGAACACACAAAATCATCATGCATAGCTTGCATCAGAGTGCTGTTGGTACTGTTGGACGAGATGGAAGAGCAGTTGTCTTCATTGACTGTCATGATGATTCTAGGAGTCCTTTAGTCTGTAGATGGAAAATATCATGTATGTACAGTCAGGAACATACATACTTGCACACTGACCATGTTATTCTTATTATTCTTATCTTTCCATAGGTCTTTTGACTTCATAAAATTTTGCTTTTGCAATCCATTGTCTTTATAGAACCATATGAACAGAGGCTATAGGCTGTAACTGTAAGCCCAGCAATCAAAATTTACAGTCAATAAGAAACATCAATGTTAGGTGATTACCTTGACTTTATACACATTATGACATATGTTTTTTCTAACACAGTACAGAATACCATATTACTATTTCCTGAATAAAAGTAGTATTCTTGCTATATAAGGAATTTTGTATATATCATGAAATTAACATCATTATAAACAATTTTGGGGCACACTGTGCCATATACAACCTAATTTAAGCTTGCATAAGTGTATCAGTGACATAACATAGCTTACCAAAATTTTAAGCCAGATAAAATGGCTTGAAATGGTTTTTCTTAATAATTTTAATTGCAAATCTGTACAACTAACAACACAATACAAAACAAAAAAAAACAAACAAACAAATGAAAAAACAAACAAACCCCCCACTATATTTCTATTTCTGCAGGTTCACTTTTACCCATCATTGTTTCCAAGCATTCAAATAAACAATGTTATACAGTGTTTTATGTACTGTGTAAAAAAGGTAAAAGTGTAAAGCCTTCTGTAAAATAGGTAATTGCTGAATATAAAGTTAGAGGTTGATTCACTATACATATATTTCATCATTTACTGAGATTAAGGTATAAAACTATTTGACTGATCCTTAGGCATTGAGACATGTTCAAATTCCTACCAGACATATATAAGATTTGTGTATACCTGCAATGTTGGCAGTAAACACTGTTCACCTTAGACATTTAAAAAAAATTAAAAAGTTTACATACCATCCAGTTATTCCACAGTAAGTAAAGTTTTATCCTTCCTCTGTGAAATATAAGGAAAACCAGAAACTAAAATAAACACTATTTAGATCTCCCTTATTATGCTGACCCTTGCTGATGTTAAAAAGAAATAGTCTGTCAACAGCCTTTTCCTGATTATTATGATACCAGTTATTTCTTAAATAAATACTGATTATAAATAAACATGCTGTTGCAAATGAGGGCAGGTTATTGTTGTGTTTTTATAGAAAGCTGTCATATTTTTTTCTTTCAGAGCAGGTGGTTATTTGAATAGTGATATGAATCAGCATTGACCACAGAATGTCAAAACACTCAATGATTCAAATCAACCCTCAAGCACAGGCATATTTAATTATATATGTTAAACCTGTCATTGATATTTTTTTAAACCAGTCCTCACTATCAATGAAATCATATATATTACAAATTAATGTATTGTTTTTATGACAAAACTTAATTTGTAGTAGCTGACAGAAATAACATGACTGTAATTCATGTGGCATCATAGAATGTGGTGTGGCCAGAAGTAAGCCCAAAATGATGAATTGTCATTTGCAACAATTACAGATGAGTTGTGGAATTTGCACATTTTGATTTTGGGATTTTTGTCTATTATTTAATGCAATATAAATGTAATATATATATAATATGTAATATATAAATGTATATATATATTGCATTGAATAAAAAACAAAATTAGTGAACAAATGGGAGGTGACCCACCAAAGACTTGACTGAGACACCCAAACCCACAAACCAGAAGGCCGAGAAACGTCAGTGCTCCTGGACCAAGCCCCCTTGGAGCCTGTCAGGTTGTTCAACTATGGTGACATTCACCAGGTACAAAGTGTACGTTCAGGACCAATTTGCTTTGGCTTCATTAAAACTGTTTTATCTGCATTTGATCCTCTCAGACTCTTCTTACCTGACAATGTCTATTGCATAGACAGATGGTTTTAGATACAAAATGGTCTTGTGTGTTTTCTTTCATACTGTATTGACTTTCTCTAATAGACTTTTGAGCTAGTCCCTAACCTAATGAACTATAGGTCCATGATACCATATTATGTGAAACTCTTTATGCATTTTTTTAATGTTTTTGTTTTTGCTGAACGTGTTGTAGCTATAGCTTTATTATTTATGATACATTTATTATTGAAAATAACCATTAAATATGTTATAGGCTGTATTCCTCCATTTTAAAATGTACAATATTTTATATTAATTTGCCATTTCTGAATATGTATTTGGATATTCATTCAATTAAAATTTTTATCTTGTGTGTTTTTTGAACATTTTCAAATTAATGCACACCATTCAAAAATCAGGCAAAGGCAAAAAACAGTCAGTGTTAAGGCAAAATTACTAGGCAAAATGGAGAGATCAGATAACAGGGCTAAGTAAGCTAAGTAATTTAAATTTATTAAACTGCAAGGCTTCGTAACATCAATGTAACATGACTGTGAACAAGGACGTGGTTATGTGTGTTAGGGTGCTGGAGGTGGGGAGAGTGTTGGATGTTTGTAGGCCATGGTGCATGTTGGGGAATACATACAACATACATGGAGTTTCATAAAGATATTCACAGCACCAGGAAGTGGTAAAAGACATAAGTAGTGGAGTAGAGAATGAGACTTGAGTAGTGAAGTAGAGAATGAACAGTTTAAAAAACCTTGACACTGGGTTTGTCTCAGTGGTACTTATTGTGCTGGTAGGTTTCTTTATTGAACTTTTGTATCCTCAGTGAGAGCTGGGTTTTTATAGGCTTTATCACCATACACAATCGGTTTAAGTCCAAATTTGTGTAATCAATTGCACCAAATATTTATTTAAAAAATACCCAAACAGCATAAACTCAGTGGATCACCATATAGCTATGCAGAGGTAAAGAAAGAATAAAGGCCACAGATAAATTGTACCATGTTGCCTATTTAAATGGTCTATAGAATGCAGTCCTCTATAACATGGACATAAAAGATCTGTGGGAGGAGAGAGAGACTGAGAAATACAGCACAGGCACTTTGTCCTGTATTTTTCTTCATAATGCTTATTTTGACTTATGTTCCATGTGTACTTGTCTTTGAACTCTCTCTCTTTCCCTCCCCCTCTCACTTTTCTGCCCTCCACCCTGCAGGCGTTTGGCATCTGACACCCAGCTCCAGCTGAATACTCAGGGTGTCTGGGGCAATGAGTGCTTAAATTGCTCTCACAGCTCTCATTCAAGTATGACAAATCCTAGATAATATAGATGAAATGCTTGATCTATTCCTGGATCAATCAGAATTGGTTTTGGTCATCATTTTTGCAGGCTTTATTAATTTATTATAACATTTTTTTTTTTCATTTGAAAGAAATATACATGTATTGTGCAGCTTTCTGTCCATTGTGAATTAATACACATGGGCATGTGGAAAATACTTATTTTTATTCTTGAAACAATCCTTTTACTCACTGGATGTTCTTCAGCAACATTCTGCTAAGTAAGTAGTAGATGATGGTATAATAATATATTATTGACTATTGAGATAACACTCGTTACTCATCTTTGATACTGAGATCTCGTGTCTTTGTGCATATGGAGCATGAATCTACTATGAAGATAGATAACAAGGAGTGAGTGGCTGGCCCATCACATCCCACGGCAGAAGAAATGACAAAAGGCAAAAAGAAGCTCAGAGCCCAGGATGGACTGGCAAATACACTCACATGTAACAGCACAAACAAAAAAAACAACAATGTGGCACTTCTAACCAGATCTGATGCTCCTAATCGGTAAGATATAGTCTTGGCTCTGTAGGCTTAACGTGAGTTTTGTAATGGATTGGAATTTGTTAGGAAAATTAATAGAAATAAGAATGATGGAGTGTTACACCAAGTCAAATAATATTTCAGTGAAAGACCGATTAATGTTATGTGAGCATTTGTGTGTATCAATCTGTGTATAAGAATTTCACTAAAAATTTAACAATACAAGTCTTAATCAAAAGGTTTTCTTATGAAGTTAATGTTTTAGCATAATCATTCGAATATCTATTCATGTCTGTGTCTTTATCACATTCTACCACGATTGTGCGTACATTCATGAATTAGTGCAAGATGTATGTTTTATGCAATCATTTTATTAAACATTTAAGTATGTTTAATATGTTATTTTAGAGAGACTATAGAAACAGCAGACAGATTGTAGTCTCAGTATTTTAGTAGACCTCGCTGACACAGCTGCATTGTAAATACACGGGACAGAATTTGCATCAAACTTAATGCATGTTAGATTAAATATTTTGCTGAGTCAAATGGGAAAAAATAATTTCAACAAGCTCACTTTGGGGACCACAGTTACTACAGACTTTATGACACCAAGAAGCACTGATTCATACAGTCACTGTGACTGTTCAAAGTTCAAGCACACATTTTATGTCTCAGATACTTTTAACTTTCTGGACTGTGCTAGCTGCATGTCTTTTGGTGGGGATTTAGAAGAACATCTGTCTTGACTTATCGCAATTAAATCATTTATTAATCATAAATTTTGACTAGATCCCTTTGTTGTGTCACATGACACAAATAATTAATTCTTGTTTAATATCTGAGTGAATGATAACCATTCTAATTTAAATAAAATGCCAGCATTGACATTACACTTTCACCAGTATCAATTCATCTCACTTGTACAGAGATACTGTACATTTATAGAATGTGCTAGCTTATACATAAGCAATAATATAATGTAGTCAGCTGTTAAATGTAAACTTTTGTTTTCTGAAATTAACTAATAAAGAAACAGATGAAAAACATCTGAATCGTATGTTATGGGGAAGAGGAAAATTGTTCTGGTAGCTGAAGGGTGCAGCCTCTGCCAGTCCATGATGCAGATAAAAAGGCTTTGCTCTGCTCACTTTCTTCTTTCTGCCTCACACTAACATAGTTCTCTTCTGCTGTCTCTGTCAGTGACCACCATTACATGAGCTACTGATCCTGTAAATATGTAAAATTGTAGGTATATCAAAGGACACATTTAAGGTTTCACATTATGTCCCTTGCTGACTAAGACATTTTGTTTACGTTTATGGCATTTGGCAGAGACCAAAGCCAAGCACAATGTCTAGTGATGTCTAATGATTATAAATAATATATAATCCTGCGATGTAAGTGGGGTCATTTTTTGTAGTTATAAAAGTATAAATATAATCCATCCTGCTAGTTCCATTTTTGTTATTTGTCATTTGCTCAAAATGGAAAATGGAAAATTTTCACATTAGCATTCTCCTAACTGTCACACTAATACTTTAGATTTATTTTTCCTTCATTCACCTCTGAGTATACATGAAAAAATTAACTTTGAATGATCAAAAGACATGTTTTACAGAATACTGTTCTGTATCAATTTATAATTTTCAACATTATATTCAGTCTATCACAGTAATAACAAAAACATTTCCTACATTTTTGGCAGGCAAGTCAATTATAATCCCAAGGTTTCAATTTAGTTTATTGTTGAAAGTTGGATTTTCTTGTAATGATAACAACACAATGTTCTTGTACTTTTATAAATGTCCATCTCTTGACATGCTATAATGTTTTGGTGCTGACTTAAAATACACCCATGAGTTAAAAGGCCAGTCATGTCAAACAGCTAAGCATAAACTCAATAAAAGTGTAACACACACCCTACATTCAGGCCATGAGTTAGAGGGCAGATGAAATTTAAGCATGCTGAAATGCCAGGAACATATGACCTCCATGATCATAAAATGTACCAGCCATATTTCTGGAGGTCTAATGTATATTATATGGTGACTTTTGTGGCTGTTAGTAAATAACTGTTGATTATATAATCACAATTATATTATATAAAATATAGAGTTTGTGTGTATGTGTATGTCTATGTCTGTATGTGGGTGTTTATGTAATAGAATGTCCAAGCAGTCTGCTTATTTTGGCAAGATGCCTACCCGTGTTGAGAATGATATCCTGATTTATGAGACTGTGATACCAACTAATCTATCTTTAAAACATCCACATTAGGCCATGGTTTCATTATATCTTCCATTGAATGGTTCCTAACATTAAATAAAAAAACCAAAACAATATGTCACAGTACTGCTAAAGTGAATATATATGAGGCAGGTTTTCAACTCAAGTTCCATGAGACAAGCTCAGCATTTATTCCCAGACAGAAGTATATGTGTTAATTGCAGACTGGCTGTGTTACTTTATATCTAAATTTAATTTTGATTTTTCTATAATAAGCACATCCAAAGTTCCAATAATAGCAGGTGTTGTATATCTAAGTATATCTTGCAGCCCTCAGGCATTTTATACCGATTTTTTATAGATTTATTATGTTAAACTATTAGAGATGTATCTGATTATTATTTATTTACATTTTTATTAATAGGTTATTTATATATTGTAAGCTACTCTTATGTTGTATATGACATTTTCTTATTTTTTCAGCTTCTAACTTATGATCAGCAGCTATGTGTCAATGCTTTTGTTGACCTTCACTCTTTATGACTCTTACCATGACCTCAGATGGCAGGATATCTATATATGGAAGCCATCATACCATTTACAAGTTTACCTTGCTTGCTTGTGTTTTTGTGGTTGTCTATGGACATAACAGATTGTGTGCCTGTGTAAGTGTATGTGTGTGTGTGTGTTTTCTACAGGGTTATGTCTGCATACTTTAAGGAAATGATTTATCTGAAACACAGTGATCTGAGCAAAAGATGATGAGACCAGCCTTTTATTCGAAATCAGATGGCCATTTATTATACAGTACTTATTGTTATTTGTTTGGTTGGAGAAATTAATAATGGGGAAAATGTACAACAGTACATTAATTCTAATTTAAATCAATTGGCCATGCAGTACATATTTACCACTTATTTGTTGCAAATCAAGCTCTTTTCAAATCCAAAAGATTTTGTGATATAGCTGTAGCAGCATTGCATACACAGAGAAAAAAAAAAATCCTGGTCATAATATCAATTTTCTTTTAACTTTTTTTTTTTTTTGGCTAAATCAGCCAGTAGATAGTTAAAGCTATCTATCTGGTTAAAAACATGGTAGAGCAGAAAATTAAAATAATGCCACTTTCTGATTTGCATATCTCATGTTTTCTTTGTGTAATTTGTTATCTAATGTGTTTAGTCTACAATTGGTCTTTAAGCTACACTTGCCAGGCTGGTTTGATGTTGAATGGGACACTTTTTTATGTGTGTTTTCATGTGTCTCTGGCAACCAACAGGTTAATTCATGTGATTGAAGGAACATCTCTATTATTCAATACCTTAATGATAATACTTTATCTCATTTTTATATATTTAAGGTGAAAGTCTACATATCAATTTTTTTTTATCAAATGTATTTCAGTATTTAATTCACATTCATTTAATTCACTATTGTATTTGTGATATAGCCAAGCAGTAAGACAGCACAGAGCAGTAAAGATTATATTGCAGCTTGTACTGGCCTATATTTTTATTTTGCATGTATAACAAGACTTTTATAAATCATTAAGACTAGGGTGCAAACTGCTGTGGCTTGAGCTGAGTATCCAATGACCGTTATGTCAGCAAGGCTTTACATGTAGCAAAGGATAGAGGTGGCTCAGACCAGAGGTGCTGAGTTCTGTGCTTTCCTGTTAAATCCTAGGGTACATTTTCTTTTATTATGTCTGATTATCTGTCTGCCTAACAGGCCACAGGAGACCCAAAACATTTGTTCTTAGCTGGTCCTGCCAAACAGACAGGCTGACAGACAGAGACAAATGGCACATGGTGTCATGCTACTTCGATAACATAACATGCAGCCTAGTAGATATGATAAATGTGCAATGAGTGAGAGCGGTAAGTGATAAAATGATGGAATGTTTGATGACTAGAATATATGCAAAATACTAACTACCAAATCTCACCCTGTCACTGGTGCTTACCTGCGGTTTACTGGTTGATGTTCTTGGCCTCTTGATTACAGTCTGTCACTATGCAGGCCTTGGATGTTCACCATGGCTAGTCACTCAAAGAATATGTACAAACAGGAAGGAGACACCATGGTAGAGTTGTGGTGATATTGTACTACTAGTGCTAGGTAATTGGAGCTTAGCATGGATGGATAAATATTTGGGTAAGATCCTGACCATTCATTTGATATATGAGCCCATATATGAGTCTATATGTGTAACCTGACCTGAACACTTTCTTGCACTCACATGACTTGTCTGATTTATAGTTAGTGATTAGTTATCTAGTTGTATAGTTAGTGATCGTGTAGTCTGATCTTGACATTATCAAGACATTATTAAGAGAGATGGGTGCAATCTCAGATGAAACATGCTTGTCTGCATTTGATTTAATAAGAATTCAATGTGGAATAATGTTTTGCTTTTAATGTTGAGATCTATCTATATATCACAGGTCGCTTTATATAAATTAAATGTCTACTATTTTACATCTCTCTCGAAGCAAGAACAGTTGTCACTATCCATAGTTTTCTTACGGATAGATAGTGAAAGCAGTTGCTGATGTCAGAAAGGTTGTAAATGAATTAATAAAAAGGCATTTTTGAATCTAGTAAACCTTAAACACGTTTTGATTGCTTTGACTGTTTTTTTTTCTTCCTGGCTGCTTATGGCATTGAGGGAATTTCTTGCCAAGATTTAGAATTAGGTAATGGGTATATACAGCAGAACGTACTTACTACTTAATACTGGTGTTCCCTTCGTATTCAGAAATACGACTAAAATATCTACTTTAAGTCGATTTGTATGGAAAATCCGATTGTGCACAAATTAAATGCAGTCATACAAACTGCTAGTGACGCCTGGCACACTTCACTCGTTTATACATTAAAACCTTGCCATCTAGTGGACATTGTGAGTATCCCATTACTTGAGCATATCTACCAATTAATGGGCAACATGGCTGCGACGTCTATTTTATGGCGCATTCACGTCTGCGTAGTAGACACCCTGCAGATAAAGCACGCGCAGTATGTACAGTTGAATGGTTGGTGGGTTCGTCATTCACGCAAAATTTCGCGTGTACCGCATTAAACCCTGCCTATGTGATCATTTGCAATTAGAACAGCGATTTGATCACAATGTTACAGTATTTATTACTGAATGACGCGTCTTGCTTTTTTTTTTTTAACATGTAGATTTAATGTTGTGGGCTATCCGAGAGACAAAGTAGTTCCTGCTCTCACTTACGTTATAGACGCGATATTAATTTTCACCGCCCTTACAACTTATAACCGAGAGTCATTCCATAAATGCTAAAAACACTTAATGACGTAAACAACTCCCATAATTGCTTTGCTAAACATTAGATCTTTTTTGAAAGCCGTTTATTGTTAGTCTTATATTGTTTGGAGCAGGGGCGCCGCTAGCAATCTACATCAATAAATCCGATTTCTGAGGGCCCCCAAAGTGCATGGGCCCTTAGAATCGTCCTAACTTTCCCCCACTTAGTGGCGACCCTGATTTGGAGTGTCTGTCGTATGTAGCTGTAGCTGTTACTATAGAAACACGAGCGCTTTAATATTAAGCTATCGTTCAGTCGGAACTACTTGTGCAGTCACACGAAATTAACGCACACCTCGTGGCCCATCAGATTCGAGCATTCAACTACTCTCAGGCATAATAGCTGTTATATAAATCGCATTATTAATCACTAGTTATAATATACTATCGGTTGTATAGTAAAATGTTCACAGAAACTTGTATAGCTCCAAATAATTTAAGACTAAAAATAAATGAATATAATGTGCGACATATGCGTTAATAATGAAAAGCTTAAGAATCTTGAATATGGTGAAGATTTTTTGTTAGGATGCATTTATATAACATTTTTATTGACGAAGGCGTCCCTCCCTCCACCACCTTCCCTGTATCTGTGATCGATTGATGTGGTCTGCAGCTTTGTTCCGATCTCTTCTCGTTGTGACCGGAGGGA
Organism: Bagroides melapterus; assembly: GCA_028566695.1. NCBI lineage: Eukaryota > Metazoa > Chordata > Actinopteri > Siluriformes > Bagridae > Bagroides > Bagroides melapterus. The sequence continues at coordinate 9,422,875 of JAOTRN010000043.1, read as the reverse complement.
GGAGACTGCGCCGAGAAATGAGCGAGTGGTTGAATAATTCCTGCATACCAGAAATGTGGCTTTTCACCGACATAAGTTTGAGGAAAACTAACAGGTCGTAAATACGAGGTATGTCACAGAAAAACATGAATTATATTGGCAGTTGGAACTTCTTTACCAACGACGGGGATATAAAATGTCCCGTATCTTGTACACGGCCTGGTAAGGAGAGCATGCCTGAGTAGGCCAAAGAGAGAAAGGCCTGTCAACGGTTCAGCCTTTCCCGTTTTGTTTGCGCTACTGCTGTATGTTTTGTGCAGTGTGTATGTATTTATGTATGTACGTACGTACCTACCTGTCCAGCTTATGAAAAAAACACGAACCAGGATGCTTGCATTTTTGGACATATCAACTTTGCTGTTTTTAAGACCAAGCTAGCGCTAACCTTAGCCATTTGATTACGCAGTTTTTCCTCTTAATATTTCAGTTCATGTCATGGTTAAAAATGTCACTCTGTATTTATTTGTCTTGATTAACTTCCATATTCTGCAGTTGTTGAGTGTATAGGGAGTATGAGAAGTGATCCGTGTTGTGCGGTGTTTGTGTGGCTTTCGAGACGAGGACACAGCGAGGCAAACAACTTGACCGAGTTAAGGTTTAGTCTGTCGAAAATATGACAGTCTATATGCCGTTCCCCTTCCAAACCGTGGAATGAAAAAATTCCAGGTCGGAAGGGCAAAGTTCTTTAAATTAAAACGCAGCCTGCAATGCCTGCTGTTGGCCTCTTGTCTATTTCAAATGGAGGTTCGGTGTATTTGAGATATTTAATGAGTTTCCCGTTTTGTTCAAATACATAGCTGATTGTTTGAGTAAAAAAATCAGCATTTCCTACAAATTCCATGTTTACAATAATGTGTCCATTGCACTAATTACAATATTGAGCTAAAATGTATTGTCTTTGTATGACTGAAATATGATAAAATGTATAAACTGTGGCAAATTTTGTGTTTGATTGCTCAGGTTACAATCGTGTAAGGCCACAAAGCGTAGTGCATGCTACTTGATTATAGCCCTGATTTCCCAAAATTATTTCTCTAATTTTGAATGGCTTTAACCACTAAAATAAAAACGATCATGTTTGGTTCCTTGTGGAGAACCATATAAAATGGCTATTTTTTGTACTGTATCTCCAGTACTTTCAGACAACCCTAACTGCTTCCATCTTCCCAGCCAATATTTTCTTCAGGTTTTTTGTCTTCCCCCCACTTTCATATCAAATACTGACAAATTCATGAAGTCTCATGTTATAGAACACTTGCATTCAGTTTTTATCCATTTTGTGAGAAAGTGGGATTTGGGCACACATTTTTTACATAATCTTTATTGTATTATGGGTTTAATTTAAAAGGTGTTTTTACATTTTACTTTGTTGGCCATCAGTCTATGCACAATAATAATAATAATAATAATAATAATAATAATAATAATGTTGATGACAAAGGCAATTTTTAGAAATTCTAATTTATTACAAATCCAAAATTAAAAAAGTGTTCAGATAATGAATCAGTACTTTGTAGATGCACATTTGGCAGCTATTACATCTTTGTGTCCTCTTGGGTTCATCTCTACATGCATTGCACACCTGGATTTGGGCAGTTTCCTCACAATTCGTATACTGGAAGATCCTCTGAAGCTCAACCAGATTGGATGGAGAGCATCTGTGAACTGCAAAATTTTCCTCTGAGATGGGGTTCAAGGCTGAACTTTGGCCGTAACCGCTCATGGACATTCAAACACGTGTCGGTCCTGAAGCCACAACAGCATTGACCTGGCTGTATGCTTCAAGTTTTAAATGCCATGTCATATACCTTTTATTCAGAAATGACTTTTTCTAGCCACTCTACCATAAAGGCCTTATTGATCCTTAATACAGGTTCTGATATCTCGGTGAAGGACTTTTGAAGCTCTGTTAGATCAGCGACTGGTCACCTCCCAAACCAAGGCCCTTCTAGCCTGGTTAATGACTTTGGCTAGATTGTCAACTCTAGGGAAGACTGTTGGTGGATAAAGACATCTTCTATTTCAGTGACTGAGCCCACTCTGCGACGCATTGAAATGGTTTTAAACCTGTGCCAATACCTTTGTCTCAAGGCAAATTGTGCAATGATGTCTACAAAGAATTTCTTGGACTTTCTGGCTTGGTTTTTGGTCTGACATGCATGGCGACCATAGGGCATTATATATACACATTTGACTTTCAAAAATCCAGTCAATTGAATTTTCTGTGGACTGCAGTTGAAGCATCTTTGGACATCTCAAGATAATGAAAGCAAACAGGATGCACCCGAAGTCAATTAGGCGTGCCTTAGACAAGGACCATAATATTTATTAGAAACTTTTTAGTTTTTGATTTGTAATGTCATTATGGTTTAATAGTTTAATTTATTTATGTAGATTAATGGCCAATTACAATTAATCCATTTTAAAGTTACCTATAATACAATAAAGCATGCACATTGTGAAGAGCTCTGAATGCTGAATCCAGTGAATATAACTGTAGTAGTTCTTTTGCCCTCGTCCTTGTAAAAAATGTTTGAGTGGAGTAATGTAGTAATAGAGTGTATATGAGGGCCTTAGCCCATACATATGTGGAGAACAGTCCTGTTGGTTGTTCATTATCATGCATTCTGAAACCTTCCCACACAGCAGTAAAAGATTACTCATTGCACTTAAAGTAGACTTTGCTGTTATGTTTTGCCTAGCCCTGAACGTGTGACCATTCCACCATTCTGTGTTACATCATTTAGATCTGAGGGATCATGCGTGTTAAATGTAGATCTGAGAAATAGTAGTAGTCATAGTAGTAATGAAAGAAAAGTAGCATTTTTAATCAAATTGCCTTATGTATTTTTTTCCCCCCATAAGTCAGGTTAATTTGTGTAATTACTCCATCCACTTTTTTTTTTGGCTTAAATGGAACAAGATGTATAAACAAGAAGCTTGTTTTTCCATACCTCATATGGCCAAAGTATGAGCACCCCAAACCGTTATACCTAATTGACAGTTCTCTGCTGAAATGCTTGTTGTTCTTAGGGGTGTAATGATGCAGCATTTAATTTCAGTTCAGCCTCTTAATTCAATACACCTGCATATTGAACAGTACATTCATATTAATATAGAATGTTTATCATAGTATATCTATATATATTTTATGTGAGATGAATTTTGTATATTTTTAATGAGATGAACCGTGATTCTTTCACACTAAACACTTTTTGTGAGCTAATCCACTACCATTCTAGCTAGTATTAGCTTTGTTGCTTGCTAAAATGAAGGCAAGACTAGCACTCTTAGTTTCAGCATTTTTTAAAACCCAATGGAGGAGTGCCAAAATAATGTTTTGGTTTTTTTTTTTTGTTAAAAAAAATCCTTTCAAACTGAACGTTACAAATATTAAGTCCTTCACTGATCTGCCCGATTGAAAGCCTTATTTGATATAGTTATTTGAGCCAAAGTCTATGTGACCCCCAATTTTAAGACTTGTGTATATATTCCAGTTGATGTCCTAAGTTTCAGATCAGCTTTATTCATAAATTCATGGAAAATATTCCCCTTTTATTTCTTTAATTGTTTGCTGTTTTGCTTGTTCACTCAGTGACCACTAAAAGTGTACATCTATATTCTGGATACAATAAAAGACCAATATTAAATATGTATGAAATAAATTGTGGTGGGGTAGGGTCAGGGATTGCAACCTTCTTTCCGTCACGCTTTCTGGATTTGAAAACGGCAAGCCAGTAACCCTGTCTGTGTTTTTTCCCTCAACTTTTTCAGCTTTGCATTGTTCTTGGAAAGTTGTGTGCCCCCTGTTACGAATTCCCTGAGCAACTTTGGGAGTCTGCCTTTCTTTGGCCTTGTCTCCCTCCAGTTGGCCCATATAAAGGCTCAGTTGGCACTACACCAGCTGAATGTGATTACTGCCAGAAACTTCACTTCTCCTTTTACTGGTTCACCTGCTTTGCCCTTTCTTGACTTGATCAAGGTTGCCATGTCCCATCCCATGTACAATCCACGTGGGGGGCCATTCTCCAGTGGCCAGAGACCCATTGCAGCGGGGCAGTATGGTGTTGGGTCACAGTCTGGCCTGGACATGGCGGGAGCTCGTCTTGCGCCTGACTCCATGTCTAGTACTCGTGGGGGAATGACAGCAAACCAGCAGATGTCATTTCCGCTGAGTCAGCGTCCGCCGCAGATTTCACACAACCTTGATGCATCTATAGATATGAACATTCGTGGAGCTCTTGAGGAAGTGCGTCTTGTCACCCAAATGCTTCAGCAGCCGAAAACCGCAGATCCCCGCCTGAAGAAAGATGTCAGAGATAAAGTGCTTTCTCCAGGAGGTGGTGGTTATGCAGCAGTCAGTGTTTCAGGAAGGTCTGATGATGCGGACTGGTCTGGTTACCAGGCTCCAAACAAACATTTTTCTTCAACAAGTATAGGACATTCCTCAAATTCTTCGCAGAGGTTTCAGTCTTCGGGATTTGCCAGCAGTGCAGGACAGAGTGGTTTGGACAGCCAATCTCCTTCAGAACATCACCCTACACGTTACACTCCAGAGAGTGCCAGCAGCATATTAGCAAACTTTGGGCTCTCAAGTGAGGACTTAGAGCTCCTTAGCCACTACCCTGATGATCAATTGACTCCAGACAACTTGCCTTTTATTTTGCGAGATATCCGCATGCGCAAGGCCACAAGGAACATCGCTGAATGTGAAAGAAGATCATCTGATCTTCTGGTCTCTGATGCACGACAAGGCCAAGTTATTGATTATGGACATGCTAGGAAATATGATTTTCCTGAGGAACAAGCAGATAACTATGCACATGACCACCTTGCTAAAGAATCAGTCAAGTATGGGAGGGAAGTCACAGGTTCCTCCTTCAGTAATGCTGAAAAAATTAATCGTCCACAGCAAAACATGGCTACACCAGTTCTTGCACCGGCTTCAATTATGGTTCCAAAGCTTCAGCAACCCCCAATGATGGCTCCAAGACCCACATCACAAAGCCTAGACATCCAAGGTGCCAAGGCCATCCCAAGGAGGCTGTCTACGTCCACGGCTGTACCATCATCCATCAGTCGTCCATCACAGATTCTGTCTACTGTTGCTGGCCCTCTACCGTCTATGGTCCCGATGATCTCTGGAAGTCCATTTGCGTTTGCTCCACCGCTTGTCCCAACTTCAGCAGCAAAGAGGTTACCAACTCCCACCATGATGAACGATTACTCGGCTGCTAGCCCAAGAATCTTTCCTCATACGTGCTCTCTATGTAACGTAGAATGTGTCCAGACTAAGGTGAGTATTTTCACTTTTTGCACTGTTTCAGTTTTGAAGGATTTCTATTAAATTTATTGCATAAATTGTGGTTTGTGTGAAGTGACTCATTGTTTTTGAGTGTCTTGCATCACAGTGAGACCAGTTTAGTAATAAAGCGATGTTCATGTACCTAGTTATCTGTTTCTTAACTGGGGGCATGTTAAAAGAATTGCTGTTATGTTGCTCTTACCAAACATGAAGGAAACTTAGAAGAGGTCAACGATTGTGTTTTCATCATCCTATTTTTAATTGGTAACAAGGAAATTGAAGATACTGTTCGTGGGATACTACGCTTCAGTTATTTTTGGAACGAGGACTGCTTCATATTTCGTGAAGATGTTTATGGGTCCCTGAAAGCATGAAGTGTGATGGAACAGTCTGATCAGACGCCTGGGTTGCAGACTGAATCTGATTTGATGAACATGCTAATAACTTGACAACCTGCGAGATGTGTCCAAGGACTTTTTTGACTTTTGAAAACTTTTTTCTGTATTTATGTATATTAAACTCCTATGGGAAAGTGGGACTTTCAGAAAATGTTATGAAATGTTTCTTAGAAAATTGTTTTTAAAGGTGATAATTCAGATGAGTTTTTAAATGTATATTATAAAGACAACTATTTTCTTATATGAATAACAGTGCCTGTTTATGGTGCTATTGTATCGTACATTTAAGATTGATAGATTATTTATTAATTCATATTAATATAAAATTAAATATCTTTACTGGCATAGTTTTTTTTTTCAAAACTAAGTAGCAGCAGACTACAGTTATGCATTGTATATTGAAGTATATCTTTTATTACTGATAGGATTGGATTGAACATCAGAACACATCACTTCACATTGAGAGTTGTAGACGTCTCAGAAAACAGTATGTTTTTAATTATTATTTTTTAAATATCAAATTTACTTTGTTTTAAAATTTCATCAGTTTTTCTTGCATTATTTTTATAGATATCCTGATTGGAATGCAGAGACTGTTCCCCTTCCAAGGTATATTGTGCTGTTCTATATGTTCATTTTAATCTGAAACTTCAAGACATAGTTTTGCACAGTTCTTGTAACATCATAGTCCAAAACATTAAAGTGGTCTGCATTTACTGTTCTAGAACTCCTAGCCCCAAGCGCCACCATGGTTCAACTAGTCATCGTCAACGGTCTTGTTCCCGCTCTCGGTCTCGAAGCCCTCGGAGGTACCGCCGTACACGTTCTCGAAGCCGGTCTCGATCCCCCCACAGGAAAAGTCATGGCTCGCCCTCATACCGGCGGAGATCTCGCAGCCCTCCACGGCGGCGGTCTCGAAGCCCTCCACGCCGGAGGTCTCGCAGCCCTCAACGCCAGCGGTCTCGCAGCCCACCACACCAACGGTCAAGGTCACCTGGCTACACTAGCAGTAGGCGCTCTCCTCCACGGAGTTCTCGACGAGTGAGCCCCCGATGGAGCAGTCCTTCTCGCTTGCAGAGATCAAGCAGCAGTGAAAGACTAGCAAAAAAGCTTCTGGAGTCTTCAGGTAAAAGTCAATCAGTACTGTCTTGCACATTGTTTAATTGTTAAAAAAAAAAAAAAAAAGAAGAAAGAAACGCTTATTTTATGATTGCAAAATTGTTAACATTTTCTGCACATTTCTCTTCTATAACAGAATTATCTTCAGTGTCTGACAGTAGTGCTCTGAAGGCAATGGTGGAATCATTGGCCCCTGCACTGTTAGCTGAGCTAGACAAGAAGCGGAGCAGTTCCTTGTCTTCATCAGTAAAGAGTAGCAGTAGTAGAAAGCGATCATCATCTCCTCCTTCTAAAAGAAGTGAATCGTCCAAGTCAAGCAGCTCCTTTACAATGAAGACTAGTTTCTTCAAGGTAGTCAATGATCTGAATTTGAAAATATTTATTATACTGAGAATAACCAGTCTTTTTTTTTTTTTTTTTTTTAATGAATGCTTTTATTTAATGAGATTTTATTAGATACCAGCTTCTGTGCTTAGAAAAAGGATTAGCTAGTTGTTTGATGGCTTTTTCTGTTTAAAATGTACTGATCTGATAGCTCACTATAAGCATGTAGTTATGGAGGTGAAGGGCTAGTGAAATAGAAAAGTATGATTTAGAATTTAAGGTGCAGTATCCCCCTATTATTGGTGGTATAGAATTTTTTTTAGTAGATCTGTCAGCATGCATCTACATACAGCACGGGTGTGTGTGTGTGTGTGTGTGTGATTTTAAAAATGTCACTTTTTTTTTTTTTTTTTTTTGTGTCTTTTAGAATGTGAAACCTAAGAAGCTAGCCGGGCCTGGGACATCCTGTCTGTTAAGATTTAAGGGTATTCCTTTTGGGACTACACGCCAAGAGCTAGTTGCTGCTGTTGAGCCTTTTGGGGCAATTCACACTGCCATTCTCCTTAAAGCCATCTCGGAGGTATTGTGAATCATGGGGTTTTTTTTTTTGTTTGTTTGTTTTTTTTTAATTGACATAGATTTGGTATGTACTAAATCTTATGCTCAGTATTAAAGCACTTTAGCATAGAGTTTTAATTTCTGTACACATTTTCTAGATCAGTCTGAGTGAGTCTCTGTAGACTGGATTTTTGTCTGGACATATTTTCACTAAAAGACTTGGTTGATATTTATGTAACTGTAGGCTATGTAATCCTTTGTGATTAGTTTTTGCCTAAAGAAAAACTGTAATATGTGCACTACTGTGTGTCATTAAATTGTGTAATGCTGCTATGTTCAGATTGTTGAAGTATCTACTTTTAGTTATATCTGATCTAAGAACATGCCGGTCTGTGTTATTAAAAATTCTCTATTTTAGGCATCAGTGTGTATGGAAAGGGAGGAAGATGCCAAAGCTTTGGCCACCTGTAATGAACTGAAGCTGCGTGGGAAGCTTATTGAAATCTGCATGGAAAAAGTATTGTCTAAGCAGTTGTTATTAAGTCGTTATAACCCCATGCATTTACGCGATGTTGTGCTTTCTTACAAAGTTTGTTTCTGTGTATAGGAGGCCAGGGTTGAACTAAAGGTTTCTGAACATGAGAAGAAACCTATTGCTAAGAAGTAAGTTTTAACTTAAAATTTTGTCTTAAAGCTGTGATGAAATAGATTTAGTGAGAATGTGCCTCAGATTTAATTGATGATATAATTTAATTGCACACCACAGAAAGGAGTTCCAACATGGCATAAACAAGATGTCTCAAGCAGCAAAAGGTAAACTGACTAAGACGGCACAAACAACTAAAGCTAAAGATGGCCCTAACCCAGCACAAACAGCTAAAGCTAAAGATTCATCCAAGATGCCACCAGCAGCTAAAGCTAAATATGTGCCTAATATATCGCAAGTGTCTAAAC
>JAOTRN010000043.1:9361012-9383652 GCA_028566695.1 Bagroides melapterus | reverse complement strand
TGTGTGTGTGTGTGTGTGTGTGTGTGTGTGTGTGTGTGTGTGTGTGTGTGTGTGTTTGTGTATATACATAAAACAGTAATGTTGATTTATTTTCAGGGCAAAGAGTGGATACTTAAAAACACAAAGCACACAAAATACTGGAGATGTTCACAAGAAATATGAGAAGCAGCTGTATGATTTTCACAAAGTTCCTGCAAATGATGAGAAAGAGATGGCATCCAACCAAGAACTGTTAAAGGTACATTAATATATAATTGATCCACACATTTTATATATATCTATATATCTATATCTATATCTATATCTATATCTATCTATATATATATATATATATATATATATGTATGTAGTATTTTATTCCCTCTCAATTCTAGAAAGTGTGCTGTGAAGTGGAGCCTGATGTGTCAGTGGAGCATGAGTTCTGTGACCCCATGATGGTAAATGACTTTGTGCTACATAGTTAGAACCAGGGTGATCACTGATCACTAGATCACAAGATCACTAGTTGTTCTTATGATTGGTATATGCAAAGTAGTGCTTGGCTTTTTATTTAGCTATGAAGATATTTTTACTTTATTCACAAGCATGAGATTAAAATTACTGTATAACCTTGTCCCTCTAAACATGTACACATGTTAATCATTACATAAATGCTATTCAAGAGTTTTGAAGAAAGATACTTTAAACCAGAGAATGATGAGCCCAAGGCTCCAAAAACTCGCAGGGTGTCTAGAACTGTTCCAAGATTTTGTGTCCTAAATATTCTATTTACAATAGTGTTAATTTTACTTCTTACTTAATTTAATGAACTGCTAAATCAAAATTATCTGTGTTTGCCCAGGTTCATTTGCCTCAGATGGAAGTCGACCTGATTGGTAGACAGATGCAGGACTATAGACAGAGATATGAGCAGCTTGTTCAATGGATTGCTGATGTCAAGCAAAAACAGGAAAATATCTGGGCCAAACCTTTAATTAATAACAAAGAATTTAAAGAAAAGCTGGCCCAGGGGAAGGTATGTAACATGCGTCCTCAATAAAGTGTGTAGTAAAGGATATTTGTCATGTATGATATGTAAGTTTGTACCGCAGCACTCCTGAATGCTCATACAGTGTTGTTTAACTTCCTGTTACAGCAGGACTGAAAGTATTTTTGACTGCAAGGTTTATGCACTTGTTTCTCTTAATATGCTGTCATTTTTATATTAATACACGCACTTGTATGGTGGAAGCTCCAGAATAAACTGATTAAAACGTGTAAATAATTGTATATATAGTTTTCTGCTTGAAAACATTTATTTAGCATTTTTGGAGTTTCCAGTGATAGTGCTTTGTAACAGTCAAAGGTAAAGCTGTCACTTGAAGTTTTCCTGGTTCCTCAGTAACATGACAAACTGCAATGTTTTGTTTTTAAAAAGGGAAGCTGTTAATTACTGTTTATAGCTTCTATAATGTAAGTCATAACAGGAACTAACTTGTTTTTGGACATTCCACGAGATTATATTCAACCAAACAGATAAATAAATAAATTAATTAATTAATTAATAGATAGATAGGTAAATAAATAAATAAGTAAATAAATAAATAAATAAATAATGAAATTAAGTTCTTTAACAAACAACTGCCAGCTAATTGCTGTGGTGTGAGTGAAATATAACACTTTGCCATATGCTGTGATGCTGATGTGCTGATGTGCTGTATTCTGAATTATGATTTTGAGCAGAAACTCTGTGACGAGATCATACACACTGAAGACAAAATGAAGGAATTTGTGAAGTGGGCTACTGAGTGGGTTAATACAATAAAGGTAAGCATGACAAGTTAAAGCCATTTATTAACACAGATATCAGGATAGAGCATAAAACATGTTATTTCCCAGGATCATAAACATCATCTGGAAACATGTAAAACATCACTGAATCCTTTCAGCTCCATCAAGGTGGAGTCTGCTTCAGGAATTACTCAAGAGGTAATCCATATTTTTTTATGACTGGTGTAAACTGTTCCACTCATGTTAGGTGATTTACTTGTTTGTGTTTGTTTTTTATATTATATATTTAAATGTCAATGATCTTTTCATGCTTTTTCTTTTAAAATGAAAAATAAAAAATCTCTTCCAGATTTCCACTCTCCAAGCAAGGTACAGTGATTTGTTGATGCTGGTAATTAAGTTTAACAGGGATATGCAACAATACTTTGAAGAAAATTGTTAAAAGTCAAGAGTCAAGAGTCTCAAAAGGTAATCAAGGCAAATTCTGTGCCTGGCATGAGTTCACACCTATTGATTTTGTTTTGTTTTTTTTACATTTTGTACATAAAGTTTTGCTTTATTGGATATATTTTGGATTATATGAATTGTATATTCATGAGCTGGGTACAGAAAAAAAATTGTGTCTTCATTATTTCTGGTTTAACTGTATGCAAAAAAAATCTTATATAGTGATTTGACTGGAAAAAAGATGTTGACAGGACAGGATATAAAAGGTAGGGCTAATGCTTTAATGTTTCTCATACACAATTTCTGACAACTTAAGGACTGATACACAACAGACAGGGCAGCTAGACTCACAAAGGCAAGACAACATGGGCAGTGCCAAAGAAATGAACATAAAAAAGGATCTAATCTATTTTAAGTAACTAACCTGACTGAAAACAAGAATCCCACTAACTGACTACACTAGGGTAAATTAACCAAAACTACTGTGGGTGGGAAAGGCTAACAAAGCTAACAGTAACAAGGACTAGCAAAAGCTAACAAGGGTGTTCACCTCTTGGGACATCTTGATGCTGCTTATAAACAGTAGACTTCACCACTTCTGGTTGGATTCTTGGTCCTGATTGGTCCATTTGTTCACCTATAGCAGAGCATAGGCAGCCAGAGAAAACAGAGCCACAAATCAACCCTTGTCATAAACACAGGGAAGATATCAGTTTTGTTGCACCGATTGTGAATATATTTAGTGGGTCTCTTGTCCCGCTCTTTCCCACTGAGGGCTTCCTCAACTACCAGGTAGAATGTATTCAGTTTTTCATGTTTTTTTTTTTTTTCAGTTCGTTAGTAGTGTTTAATAATAAGCAATTGAAGGCAAACAAATCCAAAATGCAGTCAAAGCAAGGTCAACAGGCAGGCACAGAGAAAAACACAGTGAAAAACATAGTGAAAGCAGTTGGTGGGGCAAACAAATCCAAATAGAGCAAAAACAAAGAACAAAGGGCAAAAATGGAACAAGGTCAAATACACTAGAGCACCTATATAGGAAAACAAACAGCATTGTAAAACCCGGAAGTAAGCCTTAACCTGGAAGTGGCTTATGTTACACTCATGTACAGTACCAACAGTGTGATTTTGCAGGAATATGGTACAAGGCCATCAAGGATATCATGTCAGCAAATGATTTAAAAATATGTCCAGACACTGGTCCCAATATTATGTTACTGTTGTTTGATTGATTGTTATTTAGTGCTTTTACTTTTCTTTTCCACTTGCAGGCATGTGCATCTCAAGACTCAGTAGACTCAGTAGAGTGACACCTCAACTCAGACATCAATTTTTCATCTGATTAAATAGACCAATTGGTTCTATGTTTATTTTGTGCTAATTCTCATGAGTCCAATCATTTTTGTTGTAAAAAATATAGTTTTCTGTTCAAAATGGAATTAATTTAGATATTACACAGAACAGTTTGGTAAATGATTATAGTATGTTTCATTCATTATATCGTTAATTATATATTCGTAAATCATTCATTATATCACTATATTAAGCGTATACCTTCAGTACGTAATCGTGCCATAATTTTCTGGACCATAGTACACAAGGGTTTTGACCTCCACTCTCCATCAAGTAAATGGGTGTATGTGTATGTGTGTGTTGTGTTTTTTTAATCCCACTGCAAAGAGTCTACAGGTATGACTATGACTATAAATTACTGAAATTTCACATGAGCTTATATGTGACTCAGGGAAATTCCACATACTTTTTAGATTATGTAAAAGGCGTGGCAAAGCAAAACAGAAAGTCACATAGCAGAAGAATCTTTACAGTGGGCCAAGTTTTTTTTTGCATTATCATTTGGCAATGATGTATGAATAATGTTTCACTCATATCTCTACATGCCTGTCAGACTTTTTCTACTGTTTGGCCATTTCTGCTTCTCAAAATAACCTATGAATACAGAGCTAGTTGCTAATTAGGTAAATGTTTAGAGTATCTGTCCAACAAGCAATAAATGTACAGCTTTTGTTTATTTATGTAAAATGAATAAACGGCTTGAATATTATTCTATATGGCTCAACAATTATACAAATCTGAGTTAATCTGGTGAATCTCTATAATCTCAGTAATTTACTAAGGGTAGTATAAACAGTTTTGAAAAACAAATGTAAACAACTAACAATTAAAATGTCAACAAATCTCCTTAATCTCAATAGCTAATTTATATATTATATATTGTACATTAATGTTATCACTAACTAAAAAGCACTAGATATAGGTTAAAATTATCTACAAAAAAATCTACTTAAAGATGTATAGTATAGTTATGTTTTGTAGTTAAGTATCAAAGTGCATTTTCTATGTTTTACATGCATTACCTAAAAAATTACAGACATTGAACAAAAAAGTTCAGATTAATATTTTATTTATGCTTATTCCAATCATGTTATTATAAAGTAAATGACAACAAAGACAAATACAACATCATTTTTATATAACCAGAGAACAATTACCAAGACAACTCATACTTTATTTATACCATGTCATAATGAATGAAAAGTATTAGGTTACAGCCATAGATCCATTTAAAGAGACTGAAAGCTGTGCATTTTGGTATTATAAAATACCAAGAGTTTACCTACTTACTCCAGGTTGGAATAGATGTTTGCCGAGGCGCTACACCCTTTGAGCAAGGTTTAAAGTATGAGCTTGTTTTTAGGCATTCAACCTTAAGCTTTAAGCAAGAAAAGCAGAATTCAACATTGCAGCGATTACATATTATATTTTTACACCCTGTTGTGTCATGTTCAACCAAGTTTCCACATGTAGGACAAGCTCGCAGTGAGGGACATTTTAGGTTTTGAACCGAAGGAAGGATTATTTCCTCACATTTTAACAGCTTCTCAAGTTTAAGGTTAACACAGCCGCTGTTTTCACACTTGTCTGAGCGAGGTGCTGGCCCTTTCCACGTCTTCAGACACTGCCAGCAGAATTCATACCTCTTACCACTATCAGCTGTACAGATGGTGCAGAGTACACACAGATTGGTCAAATCCTGCCTCTCAATATATGAACTGCACCCGGGGCACTTAAATAAGAGAAGAAAAATAAATAGAATTATTTAATAATTAGATATTAATAACTAAAAATACTATTATAGATCTCTCAAATTACCTGCACACTGAAGGGAGCTCAGTATATACATGTGTTTATTTGAAATAGCAAAAACAGATATACATTTAACTTTCAGTTTAATATAAGTTAAGATATGTGAACATCTACCAAGCATTGTGTAAAACCCCATTCTTCCTAGTTCTGTACAATCCTACTATCTATACATTCCCATCTCTTGCCTTCAGTTCTTCTTTTTGAACCCAAGATCTCTCAGTAGCTTTTTTTAAACTTGCCCTTGACTGCTATGACCAAAATAGTGCCACATTTAAATAATTCATACCACTATCAGAATTCATACAACTATCAAGGAATGTATTATACACAATGTATTAGCTGCAAAGCACTTACTGAGTTGTATTCACAGTACTTAAATGCTGCCAATTTAGCCATAGTCTCCTCAAAGTGGTTCTGCTCCTCTTGATTCAGTAAAGCAATCCTCCGCACTACTACATACTTCCACTCAGCCCCACATTTGTTATTCGTTCCATTTTTCAGACCTGGACACAAGAACTTGTACTGGGCCTGGATGAATAAAACCAAGATAAAGCTGTGCAGCATTAATCTCTACTGACAGATACAGTGTATTTTGTTTGTTGATCAAAAATTATCTTCAATTTTCCTTTTCATCAGAATAATAATCACAACACTGTTAAGACAAAAAGTTATACTCTTTTGAAAGTGTTTTGCATTAATCTGGGGTATTTGGCAATTATAAAGCATATTTGGGCATTAAACAAACCAATTTGCATCATTATAAATATTAAATTTATAGCATTGTTTTCAGCAATTGCTGATACATAAGCCTACCTGATCCAAAAGACTGCGACAGTAGGCTGTGAGGGATTCAGGAGTGACAGCATGGCCACAAGACATTTCTATCCTCTGGGTGTTGGGATCATCATCAAGGGCTAAGTGGATAAATAAAAGCACATAGGAGATAGTGATTATAGATATCAACAGGAACAAATCAATCACATGTTTATACACATATACAGCTGGTGATGCTGGTTCTGTGCATACATGCATACATGCATACATACATACATACATACATACATTCATACACAGAAAGGTTTTTAAGAAAGAATAAATTTTCTTTTAAGTTACAAGAAGTATAGAAAATGTTTGCTAGTTTTCAAAGAAAACAATAGGATGTGTATAGGTATCTATTCATTTTCAGGGTTTCCACATTAGTATCAGTATCAGAAACGAAAAAGTCCTGTTGTGACACTACTAATTATTTTCTTATTAATTAGATCTTATCAATGGCATAACTTTCCTGTCTTTTTCATGGCTTCAGATTGGCTAATTTTCTCGAAATAAAATAGACTTCCTGAAACCAAATTATACGACTCGTCTACAACCATCTTGCAATCTAAATTCAATCTAAAATAAATCTGAGCTCAAGAAGTGAAACGAATAACACACATCCATGTATCTAATATCAACTTTGCATAATTCAAAATATACAGCTCTAAACGGTAATCACGATAAGTGTAATCTTACTAATGTCATCCGGTCGATCAACAAATTTCAGGCTGATGTCTTTAGGATCGTGACGCTTTTCTGGTTCCATGTTCGTTAGATCACTGTCACTGATGTTCTGTTCCGTGCTTCATACTTTGACTTTCGTTTTCTTGGAAAGTTTCAAGACAAGTTGCAAAGACTGGGTGGAGCCTCTTGGTCACATGGGCATATTATTTGTGTGCGCTTTAAAAAGCAAAGTTAAGTAAAAGTGAAAGTGAAGATAGCCGGAAATGCAAAAGGATAGATTAATGCTTTCTGGAAAATCAGGTTTGTAATGAGGAAGCAAAAGTAAACTTGGCGCGCTTGGTCACAAAAGCGAACATGATTTGTCGCTGTTATTTTAAAAACAAATAAATAAATAGATGGTTGAATAAATAAACAACTAAACAAACAAACAAATAAATAAATAAAGTAAGTTAAAAAGAAAGTACGTGCTACATACTAACAGGCAAGGTAAGAAATGTTGATTATTTAAAAAAAAAAACTCGCTAACAAAACCTTACTGGAACTTTTTTTTTTTTTTTTTTTTTAAAGAGATAACGACTGCAGAGAATAAGACAGGAAAACACACATGTATATGAGTGAGAGATATTTTTTCAACAAGTTCAACATTCTGTTCATAGTCCTTTCCAACAAGAAATTTGTAAAGGTCTATGCTGTAACATTATTTCCCTTCACATGAACTTCGAGTCCAAGACATGTTCCAGCATTAATGCCCCTGTGTACAAACAAAACAAGCTCCATAAAGGCAAGGCATAGCTTTGACAAGATTAAACTTTCTACTAGATTGTGGAGCATTGCTCATTTGTGCTCATTTTCACAAGATCATTAGTGAAGTCAAGTACTCTACAAGCCATACAAATTCTTCCATGCTGTATGTCCTCACACATTTCATAATGTCTAACTAGTTAGTGTGATATATATTTAAGTAGCTTAGTAGTTATATCAACATCTGCATGTAATCAATACCTGACTGTCAAATCAAATGAATTCAGTAAAATTCAAAAACTTTCTGACAATATTTTTCATGTAAAATAGAACTGAACATATATGTATGATTGTACATATGGTTAATCTTCTCCCATTAACTAAAGTAGGGCTGCATTTCAAAATAAGAGAAAATTAATAAAATGGTGAAAATTGTGTATGTTTAAATAAAGTGCTTAACTTCAAAAAATACATCTTGACTCAACAGTCTCAACCAACTTTACAAATAATATATCTTAACACATCTTAACAATTTAACATTTTTAGAGTATCACTTTCTTCCCCGCTTATATCCCACTCCCCTACTTTTTTGCTCAGCTTGGCTTGAATGGAGTCAGGGCAATTCTCATACACATGTGGAGATGCTCATTGGTGAGCCTGGAATGATATTTAGTTTTGATTATGTTTATTGTGCAGAAAGCTGCCTCGCAGTTGTATGTGTTGTATATATTCATACATTTTCAGCAAATAAAGCAAGTAGCATTAAATAAACAGGATTTACCATCAATTAAGAACATGAATACTATGTATGTAATAGCAATTGCGCCACATGTGGCCTCGTGCCATTATGCCCAAAATGGCATTCAGCGCTCACACATGTCTAAACAAATACCCTTTTAATCTGTTTAACCAAAAATCAAAAGATTTCATAATGACATCCATGTGCCATCATTCATTCATTTAATTTCATTTATAGCATTTAGCAGATGCCCTTATCCAGAGCGACTTACATTCATATCTCATTTTTTATACAACTGAGCGACTGAGAGTTAAGGGCTTTGCTCAGGGGCCCAGCAGTGGTAGCTTGGTGGAGCGGGGATTCAAACTCACAACCTTCCAATTGGTAGACCAACACCATAACCACACAGACTACCACATCCCTCATCATAGGGGAGCACCCCTACCTAGCAGTGCCTCATTGAAGGAGAGGATGCAAAAGCAGTGAAAGGATTTTTAATAAACAGAAGCACAAATTAATCCAGGCAAGGGAAATGGCCAGGGGTACCGCTAAGAGAGAGAAAGTTAGGATGATTCTAAGGGCCCATGCACTTCAGTGGCCCTCAGAGATCTCATTTATTAGTGCTTGTGATCGGATAGGCCCACTTCACATATGAAACAAAGGAGCTGTTCTCTGGGGCAATGTCTTCATTTTAATGCAGCGTTCACATCCTACAGTAAGTCTCTACATTCCGCTTCATTCATGGCCAGTAGAATCGGTCACAAACTAGGTTGTAGGACATGTCCTAACCCCCATGCAAAGATTTCAACACTATGTTATGGAATTCTTTGGGAAGCACAAGCTGACGCCTTGCTCTTTGATCACTCTGCATAATAGCTCTGTACAACAACCCATTATCGAGGAACAACTTATCCCACTCTCATTTCAGCAGTTTAGTTCCCTGATGTTTGGTCTGGATGCTACTGGCAGATTTACCTTGACAAAACACTTGCCATACCTCTCCCAGGCATGCATCATTTCTTTGGGTAGCTTGGAGCTCATTTGAACTAAGCATATGTAACTGGTCTGTAGCTAAGGCAGTAGCATGGCAATAAGATTTGGGAAGGGCAGACATAGGGGTGTCTATTTGTTGCATGATTGAAAGAGTTTTGTACATATACTGTATGCAGCTGTGACTGGCAAGTGTGTTTCTTCTGATACAAAAAAAAGTTCCTGTTACACTAACTCTGATATGGTCAGTTTATATTTATGCACATTCAAATACAATTCAGTAAAAGAAAATTCATGTGAACCTGTGTTTAATACAAGTTTTTATTAAACATAAACCTCAACATCTATGTTACAAATAAACTTTAAATTGAAACTGCCAGCTCTGAAATACTGTTATTTCATTTGATTCTACAGGAAATTGTTTAGCTTCAAGGTTTTGAGCTCTTGATAATTTTAATAGACATAAGTGTCTGAATTATTAATATCATATAGAGTATAGAGTAATATTTTTAATAGTGTTTTAATTTTCATATGTTGTTGATAAGCAAGTCTAGTGACAAAAATGATAACATAATATTATAGCCATATTAAATCAAAGTACTTTGGATACTTAAGTACATTTGAAGGCAAATACTTTTGTACTTTTACTCAAGTGAAAGTATAAAAGGAGCACTTTTCTTTTACTGGAGTAATATTTTATCGTAGTGTATCTCTACTTTAACTCAAGTACAAATATCAGACTGATGTTATTAGGATCGTGACAATTTTCTCGTTCCGTCTTGTCAGATCACAGAACTGATGCTCTGTTGCGTGCTTCATAGTTTGACTTTTGTTAAAGTCTCAAGACAGGTTGCAAAGACATGGTGGAGCCTCTGGATCACATGCACATATTATAAGTATTTTAAAACGTTCAATTACAGTCACATTATTAAAAGTAGAGTGAAATATGTTGGTGCAGCGAGAAATTAATTAATAACAAAGTATGTGCTACATACTAACAGGCAAGATACACTGAGATTTCCCATCACATGAACTACAAGTCCCAAACATGTTCCAACATTACAATGACCCTGTGCACAAAACAAGCTCCATGAAGGCATGGTTTGACATGTTTTGTGTTGTTTGACAAGGTTAATTTGCTGTTAACTTCCACTCTTCTAGATTGTGGAGCATGGCTGTGGGGATTTGTGTTCATGCTCACAAGAGCATTAGATAGGTCAGGCAGTGATTAATATCTATCAGAGTTCTAGTCATCTCCAAGGTGTTGAGGTCAGGACTCTGTTCAGGCTGCACACATTCTTCTATATGTCTACACTGTGACTATCAGGTGTCATTTGTCCATAAACTGTATCACTACAAGTGATTACACAAGTGAATTAAGCTTGCACATATACACCAGATGCTCTAAATGATGCTTTCATTTACACAAGACTCTATTTTGTAAACACTCAATAAAAATGAAGATCAGAAATATTTATTGTATAACATAATGACAGAAAAATGAATTCAATGTAACATTTAACCCATATTTTAAACAGCGTTCAAGGCAATGGCAGTAATCTGAGCTTTTGTGTCAAAGCCCAGGAAAGAGGTAGAATTTCTTGACAAGAGTGGTTCTATCCAAACTTGGCATTTGATAGGGAATATCATCTTCCTTTGCTGCTTTTTCAAACCAGAATGCAACCTGTATAGGGAAACAGACAATTAGTCATGTGTTACTAAGTGCCTTAGTAGAGCTTTATGCAATATTCATCATTTATCATGTTTAGATCATACCTTTCTGAACAGTTCCACTATGTCGTCCTCATGACAGTGATCATTGAAGATTTTCACAAGGTTCTGGATGAAGACTGAACCAGAGCCAGTATTTCTCATGGATACAGTGTCTGTAATTAATATTTGTGTTGATATTTTGTGTAAATAATACACTTACTATATGTCTAACTTCTCTAATATTAAACAAAAACCCTCACTCTAAAAAGATACAGTGTCAGGATATAAAACCTGGTGTGCAGGATCGGAAGCAGGCAAAATCTTTCTCACGGTGCTGTTTCATTCCTTGTTTGGACCTTACACCATCACACACCCACACATGGCCATCCTTATCTGAAAAATGTTTAGAAATTTTAAATGATGTAATTTTGCATTATAAATGGTGCTATGATTCTTTGACTCTCTCTCTATATATACCTCCTCTGCATGCCTGAATCAGGATGATTTTCGGCTTGTCTGTTAGTCCAGGGCAGTTAGCAGAGCCAAGATAGTGGAAGATTTTGTCCACAGGGAAAATGTCATCTTCATTTTTATCATAATTTATGCCATAAATCCCATCAGGTCCACCGTGGGACATTATGACAAAAAATGTGCTGTCTGAATGTCTGTGTTCATTGTGTTGTGAGAAATCTCTCACAGCAGCCTCCATCCCCTGTAGAGTTCCACAAAACAGACATTGAACTGATCATCATTATATCTTGTATTATATCAGTTTATTCTGATTAGCCATTGATTTCTTCTTGACTTGATTTTTTTTTTTTTTTTATCTTTAACAGCATCTCTGACAGTACTTTGGCTACAAGTATTTATGTGGTTCTGGTTAATAATGCAGTTTCTGAGAGGTGAAATAGAATAGGTTAATTTAATTGTGCTTTAAATTTCAGATATTTAGTTAAACATACCTCTGCAGAAAGGTCATTCAGTATAATTACATCATAACCCAAAGCTTCAAGCAGAGTTTTCATGCTTGCTTCATCCTTCTCTGCTCCCCGTCGATTAAACTCACATACTCTGAATTCAACATTGTTGATGATCATAGCAAGTCTCTTTCTGTCTTTGGATTTTTCCTTAGTTGGATATATCTGTGTGAAAACATCAAGTGTAATAGTGACTGTGCTATACACATTCATGTATACTTTAATGATTAACAAATTGAAAAGCACCTGTCCATCTTCGGTCTGAAGCTTTTGAGACTTGAATGCAGGTTGACACAATTTTAGCAAATCTTTTTTTTGAAAAGGCTGTAAAAATATTAAGAAAGAAAGAAAGTAGTATGATTTACAGTTTAAAATCCACTTTCAAAATACCATGTCTTTTACCATGAGGTATCAAATTTGTAATCCTAATGAAATACCTCGGTCTTGTTGCAGTCACTGTGGCCACAATGCACAGCAATGTGTGGTCCTCCTTCCCATTTCCTACTGCAGTTCCAGCAGAACTCATAGGAGTATCCCAGCCTGACAGT
Organism: Bagroides melapterus; assembly: GCA_028566695.1. NCBI lineage: Eukaryota > Metazoa > Chordata > Actinopteri > Siluriformes > Bagridae > Bagroides > Bagroides melapterus. Next base: position 9,371,062 of record JAOTRN010000043.1, on the reverse strand, counting down.
GCATACGGTACAGTGGACACACAGGTTCGTCTTATCAGCTCTCTCCACATTTGACTGGCATCCTGGACACTGATGTTGTTAAATTACAGATATTAAAGAACTTTTTAATCCACATCTATTTCACAGAAATATTTTAAGTAATGTTTAGTGAAACAGACAAACAGTTTTCATACAGGTTTAAATTCACAGAATCTTGTTGCAGTTAGCTCCCCGAGTCTCGCTTCAAAGAATTCCTTCAGTGAGGGAGTTAGTGGGACGGTATGACAGAAATCCTGATAAGAGAATTTTGTTCCACATATGCCCTTCTTGTACTCATCGTATCTTGGACAAGTGAATTCAGTCTTTTTCTAAAATATAATAAGGGAGAAACTTAGCACATATGTGTAAAGGCCTCCTAAATAAAGTTAATTGTGCTACATTTCACATTATAATCACATTCACATCACATTCAAGAAAACTAAACATACATACCTGCTTTAGATTGAACCTGCACCATGAAATCAAGTAATTCGATGACATTTGATGACCACAGGACAAAGCATCTTATTTAGGAAAATAATTTTAGTTTAGTTTTAGTTCCTTTTAAATTTCTTTTGCACAGTGAAGGCCATCTGATTGTGCTCATACCAACTAAACGTAAAGAGCACTCACCTCTTTGTCCAGGCAAAACATCTGTCTTCCCACTCTTTTCACCACCTGATATTACTGCATTATTTGAGATATAAAATTTTAGAAATCACACGATGCACAAAATACTTGGTATCCAAATTTGTAACCATATGCATTACATGTAATCTGCTTGACTGTATTTATGGTTAAGGAAGTTAAGTATACAAAAAAGCTTCCTACTTGGACATACAGGTGAACTCAATCAAGTTTCTCTGGGGAAAGTTAGCTAGTGTTTCGAAGTAGGACCCCTTTTGGAAAGCTTCAAAATCTTAAGTATACAAAAATCAGTTGAAGTGCTTTTTTTTTGCTATGTGTTGTATGATAAGGAAGTTGTTTATTTCGACAGGTAGTCATATTCACTTTCAGTTTTGATTTTCTTTGTATTTATTTACCTTGTAGCAGTATAATTATTATCTTTGAATTTAATCTGTATTATATATCCATAATAATTTTGTCAATCGAGGATTTGGAAGGCAAGGAATCAAAATAGTAATTTGACAGTAAGCTTACTTAGGTTTTGGAAATAAGTTACAGGAGCAGCATCTGAGTCTTTGTCCTCTTCTTTCGGCTTTGACATTTTTGTCCTCGAAGTTTTATTTTCACCCCTTCCGAAAGATTTTCGCCCCTTCATAAATATTACAACATTATGTATTTCTATTGAATACCACGATTATAATATCACTATTCGGCACATTTGAGCTGGGAGCAGTGTCTGTAGCAGACAGTGAAGAGTCCTTCGCTTCTGTGAGATTCGGAATTTGTCCTCTCATGCCTGCCGTCCAATTCCGTGATTTCATCTCTTTTCCAATATGGCTGCGCTCAGGGGCAAAATAGTCCCTGGTCGTCTAACGACTTGTTTCTTTAAACAAACGAATGCGGCTAGTATTTCCACGTTACCCTCAGCATGGACACGGAACGGGGTTTGTTGCTTTGATTACATGATTGTTTGTAATTTGTGCTTATTGTGTTGTGTTTATTTGATAGGACGCGGTGATGTACACATGTGTGTAGCTAGCTCTTTTCAAAGTCATCGGCTGAATCCCCAAAGAGTCTATGCTCCCTATATTTGTGCACTGCGTAGTGTAGGACGCTCTGACTTCTCCACTGTGGGTAGTGCACTATGTAAACTAAGCAGAGCTGTTTGTATTGCAGCCGTTGCCAGACACTAGCTAGCTAGCCTAATAGTCACACGCACTTTAATTTTGCTGGTTGCTCGCATGTACGTAGCTCGTATATTTGTACATAATATATTATTATGCTTTATCGATGTAATTTTGCAACATGATGGAATGATATGGATATTTTAGCTATAGCTAACTAGATTACATGCAACCGTAAGACCTAATATTTTGTATTACTTCAGTCTAGCTTAGTTAAATGTGAAAAGCAAAGCTCAAATATAAACTTGTATGCAAGAGAACAAATTAAAATTGTTTTTAAAGCATTTAAATAACGCTCAATATAATTGTGTGTGTGTGTGATAGAGAGAGAGAGAGAGAGCGTGCGTGAGACCAGTCGTGAATCAGCTGTAATATTCACTTAGCAACAGTAAGACTTAGGTATTGTTTAAAATATTTACATTTTGAGTAAATATGATCTATTAGTATTATATGTCTATTAGACCTCTGTCTATCTGTTACCGACGATGTCAGATTGGAGGCTTTAATAGGGAATGTCTAATCTTAACGTTTATTTTTCACCAGAATCATTTCAAAACATTGCTGTTAATGTTAGAAATGGAAGCTCATCACATTCATCACTCCCTCTACCAGTTAAGAATGTAGTTAATTAGTTTCAAATCCTTATTAAATGAGTAAACTGATGAACTTCCCATTTAAACTACGTCCTCAATATATGAAGCAGTGCTTGTGTAGTTGCATAGGCATAGTATAAGCTGTGGAAAAAAAATACTTTGGAGGATATATTATAATTGTGGATACTTCTTTGGTAATGCAGTTTTGTTTTTGGTCGAATAGTTCTGTGGTTACTATTCTTCAGTGTAATTTTTAAGCATTTAGTCATTTGTAATATGCCCTACTTTGCCAGCATTAACACTGACAGCATTAACACTTTGTTTTTTTTCTCCTTCCTCTCACTTCCCTCTGTCAGTATGCTGTGCACAGATCACATCTTCGCACAATCAAAGGAAGTGGATGTTCGTTTGTTCAGCCTTTGCTTGGACGTCATAATTATGGACGATTATACTTAGTCAGTGCCATGGCAGTCCACCAGAATAACTCACAGGTACTCTGGCCAGTAATTTTGTCATTGTAAACCCGGACTTAAAGCACAATAAACAAATGCTAACATTGTGTCATTTTCTTTTGATTTATTGTGTACTGATTTAATTTAATTAATATAATAATTAATTAATAATAATTAATAATAATAATTAACACTTATTGACTAAGTACGTATACAATGCTTGCTTTCAGACAACAGATGGAACTGTACCTGCTACCAGTTCAACGGCAGATATCCCATTATCTCCTGCAGAAACTTCTGTAGAAACTGCTATAGAATCTACTTTAGTATCTACTCCAGAGGCTGCTCAAATACTTGCTTCAGAATCTGTTCCAGTAGCTGCTTCTTTGTCTGATTCAGCATTGGATACTGCTCCTGATCTGACTCCAGTAATCACACAGCCAGTCACAGAAGTGACTGAAGCCCCTGTCCTGGCAATGGATGTCCTGCAGGGGGCAGGAGCAGAGCTCAGCTTGTCAGAATTGGGTCTAGGCAGCTTTACACCTGTAGGCCTGATTCAGAACTTGTTGGAATTCATGCATGTTGGCATTGGACTGCCCTGGTGGGGTGCTATTGTTGCAGGTAAGGTTTTATTCTTTTATGCAGCTTTTTTTCCTGAGTAATGTTAAGTATATTGTTTTTTCATACTTAGTTTCTTTGTCACACAAGCTGTTGATTTAGGGACAAGTCTAAACCTATTATATACATAGATACATACATACATTTATATGTATTTTACTAAATTGCTGTTTAGCTAATGATTATCTAGGTGTTGAATATTGTCTTAACAATAATTTGAACAGAAGCACTTACTGTTTGTGTCTTTTTATGTCTTTTATGTTCAGGTACTATCATAGCCCGTTGTGCAGTATTCCCGGTCATTGTAAAGGGCCAAAGAGAGGCAGCTAAGCTGAACAATGTCCTGCCAGAGATGACCAAGCTCACCAATCGCATGAATGAGGCCAAGCAAAGTGGCAACAAGTTTGAATGTCAGTATTTTATACGATTATTCTACTCTATGATGTTCTGCTTATGCACCCCCTTTAGTGTCTACAGTTGGTGCACTCTTAGGATTTATTATTCCAATTTCTTAAATGTGTTTTATTCTTTGATTAGTTTACTAGTCATTAGTGAGTGTTAGTTGAGTGCACAATAGTCAGGAGCATTAACAGTTGCTGCCATCTTTTTTCTAGTTACCAGAAATCTTTGTTTGTCATTCATGACTGTAGAAACTAGCATTTGTTTGTAATATTTTCAAAAATTATATGTAATTATTTGTTTCAAATTTCCTTCAGTCTCAAAGGCATATTCTGACATGATGATGTTCCAGAAGAAACATGATGTTAACCCACTCCGTGGGTTCCTGGTCCCTTTGGTGCAGGTCTGTATGGAATCCCAAGTGTTTACTGTAAACATCATTCAAAAGCATCTTTTTTAAAATGCCGTTTTCTTTTTAGGCACCAGTGTTTATTTCATTCTTCATTGCCTTGCGCAAAATGGCCTATGCCCCTGTGCCCAGCATGCAGACTGGTGGATTGTGGTGGTTTACAGACTTAACTGCAGCAGATCCATTTTACATCCTTCCACTTGCTGTCACAGGGACCATGTTTGCCATCCTGGAGGTGCAACCAGCTCTTATATTTTACTTTTAATGGTTTGGATGCATAACTGATTCTACATATTTAGTAGGTTAAGCTCATATCTGCCTCCTCGTCATTCTCTGAATCACTTTTCCAATACTTAGCTGGGAGCAGAGTCGGGTATAGACAACCCCAACCTGAGAGCAATGAAGACTGTCTTCAGAATTATGCCATTTATCATCCTACCGATGACCATCAACTTCCCTACAGTGAGATTCTCAATTAATTTCTCTCTCTGTCTCGCTCTCTCTCTCAACTTTGTCGAGTATGCAGTCATCTCCTGTGGGTGTAAATCTGTGTGTGTTTTTTTTCTCTTCCAGGCAGTATTTACATACTGGATGACCTCAAATCTCTTTTCACTGGGTCAGGTAGCCCTGCTGAGGCACCCAGCAGTGAGAGAGAAGCTTAAAATCCCAGTGCGCATCAGTCACCCCACTTCAGCTCTGCCTCCCAGTGATGGTTTTGTTGAGAGTGTCAGGAAAGGTACTGCATTGTACAAATTGAATGTGTTTGTTTCGCACTTTCCTTGATTTCAAGCTAATCCTATAACTTCTGATGGTGTAGTGCATGTTCTGTGTTTCTCATATTAATTTTGTCTCACAGGCTGGAAGAATGCACAACTGGCTCATCAGCTACAGGAAAGAGAGAGGAGGATTAAGGACCACCTTGACATTGCTGCTAAAGGTGAGCCTTTCATATGATGCAAGAGTGTGTGTGCGTGTGTGTGTGTTTTATGCATGATTTTAAATTTCTTATTCCTCTTTTAGGTCCACTAAGGCAGACCTTTACCCAAAATCCCCTGCAGCAGAGATCTGCACCCATGTCAACAGAAAATTCATCCAGACCTAAGCAAATACAGCAAGGAGGTGGGAAGAAGAGGCCCTGGGAGGAAACGATTGGTTAAAAACTAGCAACCAGATCATTTTTACATAAATTTGTATATATTTATTCAGGATAGGAAATGATGAACATAAAATGATCACTCTAAATATTAACTCATTAAAGAGGATACTGACTGGATAACACCTGATTGTTGTTTGACTTTTTTTTGTGCTGTAGAAGTCAGTTAAAGGTACAAACAGAGACATAATTAGAAGACCTTTTATTTAAAATCCATTGCACATAAATAAATCATATTTTCTTATAATGACAAGACTTTGTATTTTTACATGATTGCTATTCTGTATCTTTTATTCAGATTTTTTTTAAGCCCTATTTCACATACTGCTGTTTGAACATCTGACCAAAATCACCTAATACCTGTGGCAGTGTTGGCACATATTTTGTTGGAGAAACCAGCAAAATATAATATAGAATTTCATATTTCATTAAGGAAGTATAAAGGGTGTCCCAAAATAACCTGTAGGGTTACCAAAATAATCAATACATTTTTCTTTGATTTTCTTTTCTTTGATTCTTTGAAGTTATTTTAAAATTGTTACTTAGCAGTGTTGCTCTTTGGAAGGAAACATTACATTTCGTCAAGTATATTAAAGGCACTGATTTAAATGTCAGGGTCCAAATGCAACACTGCGATATTCAGTGCAGACAGTTTTGTTCCGTTAAAATCCTTGACAGTATTACGAAAATAACAAATCTTTGGCAGTGTTTTGAACACACTGATATATAGACAACTGTAAAGAATAGGATTTGAATCTATGAATGTAGAATCTCATAATGTTCTCACGATGTTGCGTATTTCACTGTTTTTGTAGTGTTATTGTTGCTATTGTTCTAATCTAATGCTAATATACTTCCACTTTCAAATTTAAAACCACAAACTTCTTTGGGCTGTATTAGAGCCTTCTGTGCTATATTTAGGATATGGATATTAAGTCTTGAGAATCCTGAGAACTTGAAACAAGTGGGTCTTTAAGTTAAGTCAAAATAAACTATTTGTAATAGAAAATTAACATTTATTTTTCCCACAGTAAATATGTATTTTCTTCTATGTGCAAGAAACAGTCCATCAGTACATCAGTCAAATGAACAACTGGGTGTTACTCATTTTAGCTACATCATGGGGAAATCTCTGTGCCATAAAGCCATGTCCCATTTTACTGCATTTTTCCTTCATCTGTATCCATCTCAGTAAGCACACAAAAGCAAACCTTCTGAATCAGCAAGCCGGATGAAGCTGAAAATAAGGGGGGGGGGAGCATATGTACAAGTGAAAAAAGTTATTTATTTAGCAAATACCTTGTCTTAGTGATAAATACAGCAGTATGTAATGCGAGTCTTACCAATAAATTTGCGAAGCCACAGTGGTCTACGGGAGGCTGGTGTATAGCAGCACAGAAAGTAGACAGGGACTCCTGATAGGGCGATTGCGATGCCAATTAAAGAGTTGATGGTGTCACTATAGAGGGGTACCACCACGAGAAAGACGGTGCAAAGGCAGAAAACAATCGGGTAGAAAATACTGAGCTGTGAAATTGAGAGAGCAGGACAGTTATTTAAATCTCATTCTGAGATTGTAATAGATAGGGGTTATTTATGGAAGTGGAAAGAGTACTGGACATATGTCGTATAGCATCTGCAGAAGTTAGTTCATCTTATACAAACTTTAAACAACCGTTCCCCCGCCAGCCTTTCTTCCTTTCTCACTCTTGAAGTTAATGAGACAAAAAGCTTTCACAGCTTTACCTCTAACTTTTACAAAGTGCTAACACCAGCAAGATGCCTTCCATAAATATTAAAAAAAAACATCTCCAAGGTCCATTTAAAATTTTTGTGATTTCATTTGTTAAATAACATTTTTAATTCCTTAGATTAAATATAACTAAGTACAACATTTGAGTTACTACATAGAGGATAGCATTACATCAAATATTGCATATCAGTATAATCTGTTTTACAACTGGAACTACTCAGATTCAAGAACTCATCAGAGGTGTAACAGCACAATGTACAAGAAGAAAAAACGTCAGATCATGTGCATACCTTGAGTGGGCGTGGCCTGTCTGGCTGCTTCCAGCGTAGGTATAGCTGACCCAGGATGGACAGACCAACAAAGAACCAGTAGCTGAAGCTGTAGTAGTTGATCAGCTTAAAGATGTCCTCCACACACAGATACACCAAAGCCATGGCACCCTGTTAGTCAGTACAACACAGCACAAAGCTTTTACTCAAACACTTAGATTCACACAGAATGCCTTGAGTAGTATTCTCCCTACAGATATTAATGCAGGACCTGTAATTGGAATGAAATCACAGACAGATTAAGGAGCAGACTAACTGACATATTGTGAGTTATGTGTGATAATGCATTAATGGCTAGGCACATGCAAACACAAACACTTATTCTTTCTCAGTTACTTTAAACACTTATTCAAAGTAAGACAGCGGTGTTTAAAAGAGACTGACATTGAAGAGCAGGGCGGGGATGGGTGTGAAACGGCTAACATGAATCATGCACAGGTAGTCAGGAAGGTGGCCCTCTCTGGAGCCCACGAAGAACAGCCTGGAGAATGATATGCACATATAACACGTCACGACACAATGGAAGATGGTGCCAGAATACATGATAATCATACAGAGATACCTTTGCACAATACTCACCTTGAGGCGGCCAAAATACTTGCATTTAATCCTCCGAAGCAGGACAATGCGACAGCGAGGGGGATTGTCCAGTTAAATATCCCAAATACTCGATCTGCAAATGTCTAGAAATTTCACTTCAGATCAGTTGATGATATACAGCACATTTTTCCACATCAATAATCATATTAGTGGTTCTCAACTGTTCTTTGTTTCTCACTGTTCTAATTGCTTTTAAAAAATAAACAGTGCAGCTATGGGCTATGAGTTAATGCACTAAAACTGCAACATATTCAACAGAGACTAAAATGCTGTTAACATACAGCATTAATAAATTAGTTCATTCTTCAACCCTTTGTCAGGCTTGTTAGTCTATCCTGGCACCTGTGCGAACATGGTAGGAATAAATATCCAAATTCAAAACACTGCTTTCCTAATCATACCTACAGTCTGACTTTTTCAAGAAGAAGTTATCTATACCCATGACCCTCTCTCTTCCTGCACATTGCTTACCAGTTGAGAATCACTGCGTAATATTATACTTTTAATCTATAAGTTCAGTTCCAATGGGAGCACTCACCACAGCTACAGCATCACTGTCCAGAATAGCAGGGATTGGAAGAACAGTATAGTAGGCCACATTGGTCAAGATATAGATCACTGTGACGATGGGCATGGAGATGGCAATGGCCAGTGGCAGGTTCCTGTATTACACAAATTTACCCACCAGGGGGCAACAGAGGGTGTTGATATAGTTTCAGTGCCATCTATTGGATACAAATAAAAAAAACGAAGCTATAACCCTTTCAGACTTCAGACTGGCTTTCCAAGTCCAAATCTTAATCACTTCAATGATCTGAAATACTGACCTGGTAGTATAATGCACACAGTGTGGTTCCTGAACCCAGTTTATGTGTCAATGGGTATGTTAAAGAGGACCTCAGATCAAATGATTAACTTAGGAACCCAGGCAAGAGCATAGGCTCAGGAGATTGTCACATGCATGATGCTTAATTAAAACTCAGTCAGCTAACCACTGAAACAGGGAGGCACATCTCTTTCTGTACACTTTTTATATACCACATCTCATCTATATCCTCCTTTCCATTCATTGTTCTGCTATAATGCTATATAAATACCACAAACTCTTTCCTGGTTTGTAATTTATGAAGCAATTTTTTTAACCAATGAATAAAGCTTAGCCTTCATTCAAAAGATGTTTTGATCTAAACCAGGGGTGTCCAATCTTATACCAGAAAAAGCTGATGTGGGAGCAGGTTATCATTCCAACCAAATAGAAGCTAGTTAGAAGCAAGCAGCTATGGCTCTTGCTTGATTGGAATGAAATCCTGAACCCACCCCATCCCTAAAACTGGACACCTCTGATATAAACCATCATTTTATTATTGCTAATTTCATGCATGAGGCAATCTAAACATTGATGTATTTTAACTAATTTATGAAGACTTGACTGAGTAAAGATTGGTTTAATTCTCACCTCTCAGGGTTTTTGATCTCTTCAGTGACAAAGTTGAGGGTGTCCCAGCCGGAGTAGGAGAACAAAGCTGAATACAGAGCCAGAGCCACATCACCAGGGTCCTGTGATGAGCCATCAAACAGACCCTCGAAATTCTGTGTGTAGCCTGAAATAAACACACAGAACAATGTAACAAATTAGCTTTAATGTGTTTACTGAGTGTAATTCAATAATAAAAGGTAGTAAATAATAAGAGGATCATTTCTCTACCCTGGAATATCTTGACAAGTCCAGTGATGATAACAGCAATGAGAGCAATGACTTTAGCATAGGTGAAAAAGTCTTGTACACGAGTCCCCCACTTCACATAGGCACAGTTCACAAAGGTCAGCAAACCTGAAAATTATGTTCAGATTTATTACATATGTAATGAAATCTATCTATCTATCTATCTATCTATCTATCTATCTATCTATCTAT
>JAOTRN010000043.1:9316460-9334862 GCA_028566695.1 Bagroides melapterus | reverse complement strand
TACATAATAATGCAGACATCCTAAACTTATATAACAAAATTTGTACTACAGATAATATGGTGCCTAAGACTTTTGCAAAGTACTGTATATATATATATATATACACCCTAGAGCATGTTTACTGAATAAATTGAGGCAAATCAACCTAAATACTGCCACTAAAACTTTGCTCATTATGCAGCACCAGGCTCACTTTGTAGGTTGGAGTTAATCTGAATAAATGGATCATCAGTTTGAAAGAACACAACAACAAAAGAAACAAGAGAATTACCGTGGCCCGATTGAAGTGCAGATCAGCATTTAAGGCAGATGCTTTGTCAATTTTCTCCTGCAACAAACAAACAATACATACAATTAGCAAGATAATCAGCAGAAATATACAGAATACAATAGACCCCCGAATAATCTAGCCAGTGTGTGTCTACTCACAGCTTGCGAATAGGCACTAAGAGCTTGCTGAGATATCTGAGGATTTTGTCCACTGCTGAAGAACAAGGAGATGTATGCATTCCCTAAGATGTCTGCTCAGGAAAGGATTCATTTAATTTATTTCAATTTTACTGAATAAAATTGCCATCTTATGTTGTTTACAATTCATTCAAATCATTCACACTGCATTATTAGATATCATAGCATCAGCATACAATTGTAAAGCTAAAAGAAAAAAAAGAAAGAAAAAAAGACATATCACACTGCAAAATACTATGCAAAAGTCTTAGCCATGTGTAAAAAAATGCTGTAATCAAATATGCCATAGGCACAGTAGTGTAGACACACAAATACAGATAAATAGATAGAGAAAAAGGTATCATTTGTGTGTAAAAGAGCAAAATTGTATGGTTAAGATAAATGTCTATAATTCGTTAGCCCATCACACTGAAAAAACTTACACCAGGATGTTCCATCTGAGACATCCAGCTGCACAGCCTGCCTTGCCAGATCCACGCTTTCTATAATACGCTTGCCTTGCTCCTGATTGCCCCCTTCGGGAGGCAACTGTCTCAGCACCATAGAAAGGTTTCGCAAAGAAACTTTATTTTTGCTCTGAAAAAGAGACAGAGATCGCTATTACCAAAGAAATCACATATAAACATTCAAACCTGACTGTATGAGGTGGAATTAAATATCATATATACTCATTACTTAATTTTATATTAACAGAATGTAGCTTTTTTACCAAACACAGATTTAGCTAAAAGATTTTAAGACTGCTTTGCTTCACACATATTTTCTATCACATACCTGCTGTAGTGCTCCAGTAAAACAGGTCTTTGCAGCAATTAGGTCACCTTTCTTCCAGTACTGCTCGCCGAGTGTATTCCACGCCTCCACCAGGCCTGGTTCCAGTTTTACTGCCTTTGAGAGGTTCTCTTCTGCTGCCTGACTGAACTGTGGCGCTACGTTCAGACATCGCCCTTGCAGGAGCAAAAACTGAGCAGTGTTTTTGTAGAGATCTGGGATGAAGATATATGAAGATATGAATGGTAAAATCTATTATAAATTGCCATATTCTAATTTAAATCTTAAATCATACCACCTTTTTACACAAATTCTCCCCGATCTATTGACATTATTAAACGTTTTAAATCACATCTTATTTTTTTTTTATTATTATTATTATCTTTTTCTCTATAAGACTGCATATAGTTTGATATAACAACTTTTAATAATGACAAGTATTAATCACATCATGTGACATGACTTGATACATGATCAAGTCAGGATCACTATTTTGCATAATCAATGATGATCATTAACTGCATTTTGCAGTATCAATATTCAACCAGACTAAATAACAGAGAGAATGATTCAACATTACAACAGGAGAACCACAATAGTGAAAACAATGAAATCAGTTACATAATCTGTGGGTGTAAATTAAATTCACCTTCCTTCTGCTCCAGCTTCTTTAGTGTCTTATTCATCTCTTCAGCAACATCATTAGGTTTTCTACTAGCATCTTCCACACTATGTGTCTCAAAATAATGATCCCTAAAGTGATAGAGTCCATCTACAAGTTCCTGAGAAAAAAAAACACAAATAGATTTAACAGAATTTTGTGTTTTAACTTTAGGACAGCTTAGTATTTCCCTTAATAACTGGAACGTGGGCATGACAATGTCAACAATGTCTACAAACTGAGCTCCTAGAAAACACGACTTGCCGAGATTAGTGTGGAAAAATTTGAGATTCTAGCACAGAGCCCTGACCTCAATTCCACCCCTATGAAATGAACTCTAATGTCTCTACCTCACTAATGCAATCAAGAACGCCCATAACCACAGTCCAAATCCTTCCCAGAATAGTGGTGGCTATAACAGCAAAGAGGGTGTGATGGTCAGTTCACAAAATATAGTGTATGTGCCCAGAATATAGTACATAGTAAACACAAACTAAATACGTAAAACGAATATATTATAGACATAGGTTTTTGGATCTCAAGTGCACTCCTGCTTCAACTAGAGCTATGTTAACTTATACACGCTTAATTTTTTTTCTTCATTTTTATTCTGTTTAGAAAAATGCGAATCGCACAGTAATCGGTTTCACATGCATTGAATACATCACTGTTCCCTGTAGTACTTAGTGTTGCTAGTAAGCCATGTTTTCGTTGTTATAGTGATAGACGAGAGGCTAAGCAGCAACTGTATAACTACCCCAAATACCAAGATAGCCATCAGTCTAGATTTCTTAATTTTGCATAAGAACAACAAAAAACTGCTTATAGCGATTACATAAGAAGTGCCTACCTTTAAAATCTGCAAATCGTCTTTATCAGACGTTTTATGTTCACCATCGTTATCAACTTCAGCCATCTTTAGACAGGAAAACCCAAAACACCAGACTGCGACTCCGCCTTCTGGTCAGGAGGCTAAACATTCATAATGACGATTTGTTAACATACAAAACACTTTAACTGTCATTCCGGTTTTAAGAAATGACACCATTTGATAATGTGGCGCTTTAACCTGACAGATTTTTTTTCATCTAAAACCAGAATTCAGAACTATTTTTATAATACGACATTAAGAATCAGATCGGTTTGACGAATGTTAAATTGCGCATGCGCAGAAGACTGTCATATGCTGCTGTCATGAGACGGTTTGTAGTTGGTGGTAAACTGTTGTAGTACAGTTTATCCGGAAAGATGAAGTTTTCGCTGTTGTTTCTTGGGGTATTGTGCGTTTCTGTCTCTGTGAGTTATTCCACAAAACCAATCCAGACTTTCGTCGTCCCTCACAGTCACATGGATGTCGGATGGGTGTACACAGTCCAGGTAAGCTCGGTGCTTTGGGCTGTGTGTTCACAGCAAATTGGAGTAGTCCCTGTTCTGCAGTTCAGAGTTTTCCTGCTCGAACACACCTAGTTCATCTTATGAAGGTCTGTATTTAATTCGTCTATTAGTGTGGAGATCACTAAATATGTTTAGAGCACCGTATGTACGTTATACGGTGCTCTAAGAACATGGTTGGGATAATGGGCTTCAAGTCGCTTTTAAAGTGAGGTCTGAGAACTGTCAGGAGACCATAAAAAATTCCAAAAGCTTTTTTTTTTTTATTATTATTTATTTAGATTTAACATTTTAATGTTACTTTAAATAATATCACATTAATATCTGCTTTTTTTAAATATAAAATTGTGTGGGAAAAGTCAGAAATCAAACAAACCCTCAGGCTCCAATAAATAGCCAAATTATTACTATACACATTTAAGACCTATGTCTATCTTTTTTTATTAGTTTGATTATAAAATAAATCTGACAGCACACATGCATTTTTATTTTACATTTAAAGAGGTCATTTAAACTGTAAACTGAAATATTTGAGAACCTCTTTTGTAGAATTTGATGATGATTATGATGATGATGATGATGTTCTCCATAGGAGAGCATGCATGCTTATGCAGCAAACGTGTACACTACTGTTGTGGAGGAGCTGACAAGAGTTAAGAGTCACAAATTCATTGCAGTTGAACAAGAATTCTTCCGACTTTGGTGGGATACCACAGCATCTCAGTGGCACAAGAAACAGGCAAGTAATAAACCTTCACTGCTGTCTTTGTGGGTTTTGCTGCATTTCTCTAATGTGAGCTTGCAGATACATACTGTCTGTTAATGGAGACTTGTTTTCATGTCAGGTGAGACAGCTTCTGCAGGAAGAGCGTCTGGAGTTTATTATTGGAGGTCAGGTGATGCATGATGAGGCAGTGACAGATATTGATGATGCCATCCTTCAGTTAACAGGTTTGTGCTGTGGTTATAATGTGCATGTTTTTTATGGAAAATGTAGTCAAGATGAAGGTATAACTTGGCCTAACAAAAAATGTAAAATTAGCTCATTTATAACATGCATCGGTCACACACAACCACCAGATCTCACGTGATGTCAGGTAAACCTTTTGGACAATCGTTTGTTTCAATGTAGTTAGTAAACTAGGTTTTGTGTCATCTAGTTTGTTAAGTCATGTATTAAATTTATAGATTACATAGATGATAATATAGATTGACTTTCATCTTTAATTAGATAGATAGATAGATAGATAGATAGATAGATACTTTATTGATTTAAATATATTTACAGTATTTTGAATGAATAACTGTGACTGAAGTAACAACAGAACTGTGTAAATTATCCTTTTGATTGGACAGACACTAGGTAGACATTAACTTTTCCGGTGCACCCATACACATACCGTCTTCCATCCATCCTCTCTTTATTACAGAGGGACATGGGTTCTTGTATGAAACATTTGGTGTCAGACCTCGCTTCTCCTGGCATGTTGATCCCTTCGGAGCCTCCGCCACCACTCCAGTCCTTTTTGCCCTGGCTGGATTTGACGCTCATCTCATCTCTCGTATTGACTATGACATCAAAGATGACATGCAGAGGAACAAGGTTGTCCTTACATTTACATTTACATTTACATTTACAATTACATCATTTGTCCTAACATCCTCATTACCCAAAAATGTGTTCAGGAGTATGTAAACTATGCATGTGGCCATGGTTTGACCAATATTATGATTGAACTTCTATTTATACAGAGATTGCAATTTGTGTGGAGAGGGTCATCCTCATTGGGGGAGGCAGAGGAGATGTTCACACACACAATGGACCAGTACAGTTACTGCACACCATCATACCTCCCCTTCTCAAACAAGTAAGCCATTACAATATCTAATATCTTCTGATAATCTGTGCCAAACTATACAGAATAATGAAATAATTGATGTCATTTTATATAATCAAGGTATAATCCATGAACCTTCTTCAACATATTTGTTGTAAATAGGTCAGGGTTTTATTGGAATGGAGTTGCTGTGTTTCCAGACCCACCTAAAGACGGCGTGTATCCCAACATGAGCCTCCCAGTTACAAAGGACACTTTGGAGCCCTATGCCCAAACCATGGTGACCAACATTAAACAAAGAGCCCAGTGGTTCCAAACCAGTCATGTTCTCTGGCCTTGGGTTAGTTTAGTTACCAAAGGCACTCACATTGCTGTGATTAATATATCCAGTATATGAATTATACATTTTAAAGTCTGTTGACATTTCTAGGGATGTGACAAGCAGTTCTACAATGCCTCAGTGCAGTTCACAAATATGGACATGTTAATGAATTACATCAACCAGCGTAGCAAAGAGTTTGGTGTGACTGTCCAGTATGCCACACTTAAAGACTACTTCCAAGCTTTGTACCAATCTAATATGTCCTGGGAGGTGAGGGGAAGCCAAGATTTTCTCCCCTATTCTACTGGTAAGTTCTGTCTAAATATCACAATATTCTAAAAGAATTGATTTAGTTGGCAAATAATTATGTTATTGTTCCTCTACAGTTTGGTAACAGATAATAGGGGAAAACAATGTAAAAGTGTATTTGTAAAGTTTCACAAGCTATTATGTACCCTATTATGACACTATTTTCAGTGGCTCCCCCCACAGGTGTGATGGTGCAGGCCTGGAGAGAGATCTCAATGAAAGGCCAGTAACAGGTTTCGGAAATATATCTCCAGTGTTTTATTGGTAAACACAGAATATATAGTACAGAACAAACAACCAGTGGGTGTTACCTGTGTAGCAACCATTGGCCAATCATGTTATCCTCTGCGTAGCGACAGACATACCAAGGACAGGACAACCATTACCCAGAAATCAAGTGAATATGCGGGGAGGAAATTTAAAAGGAGAGACTTGTTTAATCAGCAAAGACATATAGATAGAAACCAAAAGAGCTAAATAGTCATAGTAACAGGTGCATAACATTCCAGAGGTAAAAGGATTCATTGATGCAAAGGTTTGCAACTTTGTTAATCCCCTAATATCCTTGCAACATATGTTTATTGAATATTGCACGCATACAGAAGGAAATGATTTTGTATTATTCCAACAATGGATCTGTTCTGGCTAGATGATCACCATTATTCCAAACAATATGATTTGTTAATGGTGGTGGAGAGCTCTAACACTTTAGTCCAACATGTAATATACATGTTCAATTAGGTTCATATGGGGTGAATTTGAATTCCTTGCATATAATGTAAACAACTGCACCCTCTTCAAATCTATTCAATCTGCCCTTGTCCTGTGGATGCAGTGGAGTTATCCTGAAAGACCCCATTGTCATCAGAATAGAAATGTTTCATCATAGGATATAGTTGATTAGTCAGAAAAACACATATATAGGACAGGTTATCTCCATTTCTGCATCTCCCTCCTGATCTTGTTTGTTCATTGCTTTCAGAACAGTTCCAGGCATGGACAGGTTTCTATGCCTCTCGAAATGTTCTGAAAGGAGTTGCAAGAAGAGCCAGTTCCTTATCCCATGCTGCCGAGTCCTTGTTTGTGCGCTACCGGATCAAGTACCCTGACGGCCCTGTCCAGAAAGAGTGGGCCATGGACAAGCTCAAAGCCATTAGATGGGCTGTCTCTGAAGTGCTTGGATTTTTATTTTTTATATATATTTATTTTTTTAGATAATCTTTGATATTATATTCTTAAATGATTTTTGCTTGCTTTTTCTTGATAAAACCAGGTTCAACATCATGATGGCATTACAGGCACAGAATCACCAAAAGTGTCTGATATGTACATGGATCACCTCATGCAAGGTATGATGGGAGTGCAAGAACTTTTGGCAGCCATGTTTCTTCTCCCTCAAAATCCTGGCGTTCCTGACAACTCATTTAGCCCAGGTGAGCATGTATTTCAGGTTCATTGACTTAATAAATATTATATAATATGAGATACTATTGACATTTGCATTAAAATATAAACTGATCACAGAACAAAGTAATTAAAAATAATAATGAAATAATTTTTTTTTAGATAACACAGAGTTGTCAAAGGATCTTGAGCAGCACATCATTGTGTACAACCCACTTGCTTGGAATGTTACAACATACATTAACATCTCCGTGAAATATCCTATGGCACTTGTGTTTGATGATAATGAGAACGCAGTTCCTGCCCAGGTAACTTATACAATCAGAGTCTTACCAGTCTCATGTATGTGTTCTACCCTCAATGCTGACTTACATGGTATCTGTTCTTGCTTAGCTCCTTGTTCAGTGTGTGGTGCTGTAGATAAGTGATCAGTAAATTATTTTTTCCCCCCAGATCCAGACATCTGCAGAGTCTCCAGACGACTATGACCTTTTTATTGTGGTGGAACTGGGTGGACTCCAATACAGAAAATACCTCATCCAGTTCCCACAGACAAAGTGTAACACTGGTTCTACCTGTGGACTCACTTACGCAGCAAGGGTGGTAAATTTTAAGAGACGGAACATTAGTGAGTGGAAGAAAAAGGGGAGATTGCTCTTGCCTGTGCTGAATGATTGCTACGTGCTGCTGTTCGACCAGGAGACAAATCTCCTGCATAGTATAAAACTCAGGTCACCTTGCATTTCTCATATTAATTTTAGCTTTTTAAATTTGTTTTTTATTTTATTTTAACACTTCTGTTGAAGTTTGTCACTTTGAATCATGTTTGTGCTTGTATGGCTTTACAATCCCTATTTTAATAGTAACAGTTCTGAGAGGTGAAAGCAGGCTTAGGGGCTTGGACAGAAAATGTCAATCATTCAGCTAATAAGATTATTATGGCCATGTTAATATTTGATGTGAATGCATCAGTCTTTTGTCAGACTTGTTCTCTGAAATTTCATCTTTTTAGTAGAATCATGTTTGGTCACATTTTAGGTAGATTTGACTGTTTTTGCTGAAATAATTTATTTATGTTTTTAATATTTTGTTTCAGACACGAGAAGATAACAGTGAAGATACAACAAGACTTTTGGGAATACAAGGCCAATGGAGATGTCCATGCTGGGCCTATCTCAGATAACTATGTCTTTACAGCCAATGATACTGTTCCTGGGTACAAATCTGTCTCAATGCAAATAATTCCAGGGAAAATCATTTCTGAAATACGTCAGTACTTTTACAGGTAAAAAAAAAAAAAAAACTTATTATGTTTTAAGTTTATCTTTAGATTTTTTTTCTTTTGCATAAAGAATCTTATGTAACATGTCTCTACAGGGAGGAATCTGATAAGAACCACGCTTACTCAGTGGTCACCCGGGTGCCGTTGGGTTTCAATGACAAGTTATTATGCCAAAGACTGGATCAAAGCTATGCAGTGGGCCCTCTACTGATGAATAGAGAAGCTGTACTCAGAACCACCACCAGTCTGAGTAACAACAGGACAATATATACTGATAATAATGGCTACCAGATGATGAAAAGGGAGTACAAGAAGTATATCAACAATACATTATCTAGAGTAAGAACAAGATATGCGATAACTGTTGAATATTCATCATCATATATACATTAAACTGTATGTTTACTTAGATATGTGTGTTTCTACTTATGTGTACACATATTTGCAGAACTACTACCCAATGGTACGAGGAGCATATATTGGAGATGACGACAGCAGATTGGTGCTCCTCAGCGAGAGAGCGCATGGGGTAGCTAGTCTCAGCCAGGGTCAGATAGAGGTATGAGCAGCCTACACACATTATCACACAAATGACCATTTTTGCAGGTTAAGACAGGCATTATCTGGAGTGAGTCTGTTTACTTAGTTAAGTATAAATTGCGGAAGAATATAAAGCAGAAAATAAATTACATGCTGTAAACATTCTAAAAAACACTTTATTTGGATAGAAACTAAAAGCAATGTGATTAAAGCGCTCTGTCTTAATAATTGTGATAAGTGTGACATGTCAAAACACATTGTACAGTTTGGAATTGTTTACACATTGGAAATGCAGCCTGAAAAATAACTTATTTATTTCAGTCTTGATAAAAGATCAAACGAATCTAATTTTGTTGTTTTCATTAACTGAGCCAATTATCTGGTTAGTAAATGCATAAGCTGAAAAATAGACCTAGGCCTTTTGTGACAGGCAATCATTTGGCGACAGGCGTGTGTTCACTATTCCACAACAGTCAATCTAAAGGCTACACTCAAGCTTATATATTAGCTCATGCATATTCAGGTCAAGGGATGAATAGCAAAGCTTTTAGTGAAATAGCTAACCTAACAGTTAGCTGTCACAGGCTGTAACATATGCTTGAGTGCTTTTAGCTATTTTACCTAAATTAGACAAAGATAACAGAATCAGTATCAGAATCGGGTTTTATTCGCCAAGTATTTTTTACACACACAAGGAATTTGATTCCGGCTATTTGTGGCTCTCAAGTAAAATCATAAAACACTTAACAATTGTTGGAGAGAAAAAAACTATACACTATCCAGATTAAATACAAACAAGGCCAGGAGACTGGTTTAGGGAATAGTTGCCAGAATAGTTGCCAAGTATTCAGACATGCCAGTAATTACTATTGTCAAGGTTTTGTTGTTTTTTTCTTTTTTTTTTTTTACTGTGGTGTTGTAGGTGATGCTTCATAGGCGGCTTTGGAACAACCAGGAGTGGAACCTGGGATATAACCTGACCCTGAATGACTCCTCAGTGGTGCGGCCAGTTCTGTGGATGATGGTTGGCTCTCCTGCTGCAATGGCCTCTCTCTATCAGCAGGCAGCACTACAGCTACAGCATAGACCTGTGGTCTTAGCTATCGACAAACCTGGTGAGTTAGCACACAGTTATAGATATGTAATATTTGAATATTGAACAGTTGAAAGAATTTTCTTTAATGGTACAGGTTGAAAATGCCACTATTTGAATTTAAGTACACAGCTGTAAAAGAATTAAGACAAACAATAGAACCTTTGTACTTTGTACTTGTATTGTAAATAGGAGTTTTACTGTAAATATTAAGTTTACAGTATCCAGAGTTAAAACAAAGCTTTACATTATCCACATGGGACCATGTATTGCAGGAGTCTTCGGTCGTATCAGCAAATGGCCAGTATGGCTGAAGGCTTTCTTTCCATCCAAAGGGAGCCCAGCATGAGATGACTAGGTGGAACTCCTGCCTGGTTACAATGAAAGGCCCTTTGTGAAGCCTGTTGTTTTACAGCATGCATGATCTTGACCATTATATCCTTTTTGTCTTATTCAGAAAAACCATGGAGGAAGAGAGAGCACAGGAATGGACCCACTGTTCAGCCTGTGGTATTGCCTCAGAATCTCCACCTGCAATATCTCAGTATTCCTGGTTGGAACTACAACCCAATAGACACCCAGCACCTGCAGGATCTTAACTTTGGTACTCAAAGTCTTCCAGATTATACACACATGGCCATCCCTAAGCTTTGGTTTCTTTAAATAAAGACTGTAAATTCACTTTCTGATTTTAATTAAGCAGTATAAAATTATTTCATATAGTTTATAATTTATTGTAGGAGAAGAAAAAGCAGCTAAATCAGACTTTGACTGGGTTCTCTTGAGGATTGCTCACTTGTATGAAAAAGGAGAGGATCCTGTTCTGTCCAAACCTACAACCATCAACTTAAAGGTAAAACTATGTGGTAATTAATTTATTATTTGGTATACTATAGCTGGAAAAGTGAGAGTAGGAAGGATAGAACCAGAGGAAAAGAGGAGTCAGCTGAGCAAAGGACATAAACACAGTCAGGCCAATAGACATTAACAAGGCTTAGAAATGAGCAGAAAGCACTACTGAAAAGTGAGAGCTTGTATACATAATGGGGAAGTGAATAGGAAAATGAAATGTATTTAAATACTAGAATACATAGAAATACTCCATTTCTATCATGTTCATTTATTCAATTGCTCAATTACTATCAACGATTACATTGTTGTTAAGGCCTCAATGACCAAAAGTGCTGATATTTCTTTTCTACATAATGTAGATAACCTTTTTGTATTTGACTACCAGTTATATTTATGGACCACACCTGACAGAGTACATTGATTAATAGAATCTTTAATTAATTAACTTGAAGTAATCCAAATATGTGGCCTGGAATTTCAGTCTTCTAAAATGTCACTCTGTTATAATTCATATTCAGTGATGTGCAGTAGTGTTGCACTTAAATTTTATCCAGTAGGTTTTAGTTTTATTTTAGATGACACCCCAAAAAAAAAAAAAGGAAAAAAAAAAAAAATCCAATCTAAATAATATGTCAGTAAAGAAAGGTGTTTGACTCAGGGCACCAGTTGATTTACTCTTTAACATTGCCATGTGTTTTTGTCCCGGTTCAGAAAGTCATGCAGGGAATAGGGGAAATAAAGGAAGTGCAGGAACGTTCCCTCACAGGAACCTGGAACATCACAGACCTCCAGAGATGGAGATGGAGGACGACTGAGAAGGGAGAGAACACTGGTATATCTAACTTGCTTTAAACCTGCATATTGTTCACATTCTATTATGGATTTAAAAATGAGAGTATATATGAAGCTGATAATATTAAATTGTGTGTGTGTGTGTGTGTGTCTGTGTGTTCCAGAGAGCACTAGCTCCTTTAGAGGTGTGACCGAGGACTTCAGTGTTACCATATCATCAAAAGAGATCAGAACTTTCTTGCTTTACTTTAAATAGCACTCTGTAATCTGACCTTTCACTCAGTTGAATCTCCCCTTTCAACATAAATCAAAATTGGAGTTTGTGTGCAACTTTATGTTGTGTGTAAACTTTCCTTACATCTTGGACATGCTCTCTTTTAACATAAATATTACTGTATTGATTTAAAATGGCCAATTTCCTAAATTCAGATTCCCGGTGCAGCATTTTAAGTGTCTTCTGTGAAGACTATTACATAGAACTATTTCTGTATTGCTTGATTTGATTTATTGATGATGATCTTTTTTTTTTTCTTGAGTCACGTTTCTGAGGAAGTATTGAAATTTCAATAAAGTGATTATTATTTTTTGTTTATTAGGTATTTGTCTTTGATTATATAACCCCCAAAGATAACTAGGATCCATTTTAAAAATGAAACATGTTACACGATACAGAGACACTTCAGAAACCACTTTATCCTGCTCAGAGTCGGAATTGGGGCCTATTTTAGGAATACTGGGTTTGAAGTAGGAATAGATACTGGATTGAAAGGAAAATGAATGTTTTGAATATGTCACACTAAACAATAATCCAGTAAATGCTCTTTATTTAGGAATGTTTTATAAGGTTTTGTAATTCCCAAAACCTACTTGTATAGGACACCATGCAGCCTCAGGTAAACTTTACGATTATACAGTAACTTTGGATGACCTTTCTGTTTCATCATGTGCATCAGTAGCAAGACCTTGGTGTAATTATTGACTCCAGTCTTTTATTTGAAGCTCAAGTAGATAATTTTACCAAGATAGAGTACGATCATCTCAACAAGATTGCTAAGAAAAGAACTATAATTTTAGTACACTATGCAGAAAAACTAATGCTTAATGTTAATGCTTTTGTTACCTCTTTTTATTATCCCTTACTTTCTGGAAATTCTGGTGGGTGAATATTCAAGCACCAGTTTATCTAAGAAGCAGCTGCTATAGTCCTAACTAGGACCTGAAGTTGTGAACACATGGCACCTTATCTTTCCCC
The DNA here is from genome assembly GCA_028566695.1 of Bagroides melapterus. NCBI lineage: Eukaryota > Metazoa > Chordata > Actinopteri > Siluriformes > Bagridae > Bagroides > Bagroides melapterus. Next base: position 9,321,886 of record JAOTRN010000043.1, on the reverse strand, counting down.
CACTGTTGTCTACCAGTCAAATTTCATTTGAAATTCAAGTGTAAAATCAAGTGTTGATGTAATCAAGTCCCATTGCACTACCTGACAACTTTTTATGATCCACCATGAGAACTCATCAAAAGGTGCAGGCTATTTTTTGGTATCTCAAGTAGAAAGGGCTACAATTGGGGCAGTTCTTTCTCTTACAAACAACCATAGTTAAGGAACAGCCTTCAAATTAGTGTTTGGGAATCAGAAACAGTCTCACTGTTTAAGTATAATCCACAAGGACAGCCTGGAGATACATGGGATTTCCATGGATAGCACTACATAGAAACCCTGGAGATGGCTTTGGCTATTGGGATGATCAGTTCAACCCAATTAGCCCCCTGCCTAATATTGTGTACCCCCCTTCTGGTCCCAAAACAGCTCTGACCCATTGAGTCACAGACTCCACAAGACCTTGGAAGATGTGCTTTAGGCATCTGGTGGCAAGATGTTAGCAACGTATGATTTAAGTCCTGCTTGTTGCAAATTCTTCATTGCATTGTCATTAACTTTTACACAAATTGTTCTACAGTAGCTCTTCTGTAGGACTGGTCCAGAAAAGCTAGCCTATGCACATCACTGTGCCTTGGACAATCATTTATTTATTATATGAACACTCCACTTGTCATTTTAGATCTGCTCTAACTCAGTGGTCTAGCCTTCAAATTTTGGCCGTTGTTAAAGTTGCTAAGATAATTAGATTTGCTTATTTTTCCAGCACTTCAAGACCCGACTGATCACTTAACAGGTGCCATTATAACGAGATAATCAAACTTATTCACTTCACCTGTCTCTTCACCTGTTAATTATTCTTAACACTGGACGGTGAGTGAGTCTTGGCGTGATGTTTCAGTGATTTTCCCATATTCTCCAGCAGGTGGCGGACTGCATTACTGTGTTCACAACTCGTATCTCTAAAGAAGAAGAACTAGATTTTCAACAACCCTGGTAAGTGGTTGGCTTGTTTCAGTCGTGCAAACAAGAACTTATGGATTTGTTTATATAATATTATAAGAAAATTTTTATTGTTTTTCGTATTTAAAATATTCAAGCCTTAACTGAGCTATTATTCCTGTTGAAATAAATGTATTGGCAAAGGTGTACAAATAACCTACAAGAGTGGGACAAGGGCAATTGTGCAATATCTTTTAAACTTCCATGTAAAAATAAATCAGTACATTGGTGTTGCTGGATGTTTGTGTCTTCAGCATTGTGTAAATGAAGCTATGTAACGTGAATAGGGCAGCTGGCTGAAGCGCCTGAAATCGAGCTACGTGACAAGGGAAAGATGATGAACTTTGTGTTAGTGACTCTTGTTCTACTTATATACGTATGTAGTGTTTATAACTTAATTCCAACTAAAGTAACTTATGAAGTAAACTTAATATAATCTTATAATTGCATATTGCGTATAATTGTATAATCTTTATGTTAAAACCAAAAAACACAGACCACTTTTATCATTTAAACAAAGTACTTTTATTGAGGGACATGTTAAATTTGAACACAGACTTTTCTGTTTCAGGGCTTAAGTACATAAAAAGAGCATATGTTATCTATATAAATAATAGAAATTGGGAATGATAATAGATCTTGAACCAGTGCTTGTGGTCTAATTTGATGGATGGTGTAATTTATCTCGAGATGCAGGCTTTTTCATAAACCCAGTTTTGTAAAGGACCGCTTATTAACTGGTACTTAACAAGTGTACATTTACATATTTATTCTAAAAACGCTGAGCATGCTCTTTATGTAAAGGTAAAATTTAAATTAAAGAGATGTTCTTTAAAACACCCTTTGGTATTCTTATTGAATATTCTGACTTCTTTACCTCAAGCAAATATGAAATTTCAAAATGTATTTAATAATTATATTTATTTTGAGCTATTGCCATTTCTGCATGCCATATTTCCAAATTGAGTTGAATAACAATTGAGTTTAATATAATTAACAATTGCAATTTTTCATGCCTTTCCTATTTAATGGATAATGTTTTTTCACTAGCAGTGAAACCTCAGTCAATAAAGGCATCTGTTTAAATGTAATTTTCCATTAAAGTGATATTCTGCATTTACAGCAAAATCTATATGAAGAATAAGCAGAAACTCAAACACCAGAATAAATGTTATTTAGATTATACATTTCAATTTAATATTCTGTATAATGTTATAACTTTTTTCTCTAAAGGTTAACACTAATGATTCTCAGAAGTTTGTCAGGGTCACATTAGACCAGTGAAAAATATCACTCATATTGGTATTAAGTCTTCATTTTATCCTTAAGGACCCAAGAGAATGGATGTGTCTGCAAAAATCCCAGATCTTCCCAGTGGTCCTTTAGATGTTTACAGAAAAAGGGCATCCTTCAACTGGAAGGAAATGCTGAGATACATGGAGGGTGAGGAAATAATTGCTTTCAAGGTAACAGGATAGAATATTTTTTCTTGAATGTTTGTGTGTTTGTGTGCGTGTGTGTTTGTCTGTGTCTCTGTGTCTGTGCACACATCCTCAGGTGCATGCAATGTTTGAATAAATGTATTAATGTGGCATCTGTTGAACACATACTGTATATCACCTGTGATTTGTTTAATACATTGTGATATTTTGTTTATTACTATGCGGACTATTATCTGAACCTTTTTTTGTCTCCTTATGTCTCCAACTGTCTGAGCAGCAGCACATTTTCCATACCCTAGAGAACGACCCGCTCTTTGCCAGGCAACCGGGTGAGGATATATCACTCGAACGGAGGAGAGAGCTCACTTTCCGCCGCAGCAAACAGTTGTTTAAGTACAACTTCCTGGACCTGGATGAGATGATGCAGAATCCATGGAAGGTTACGGTCCTCAACGACTGTGTGGGCATGTACGATTGGTCCTTAGGGGCCAAATTCTTCCTCAACAAAGGGGTGAGCTATTTAAAAATGTTTCTTGTGATACATATATATATTATTTATATAGTATATACGTATATACTTGTTCCTTCAGATGTTCGCACGTACTGTGGGCAGCTCTGGATCTCAGAGGCACTTCAAATTTGTGCAGGATACAGAAGATATGAAGGTAAAGGTTTTTTTCTATCACTTGCTGTTTGGCACAGCACTAATCTGTGCAGCCATAAACATACTCATTGCATGTAGTGTAATTATTATATCTCAAAATGATTCGTGGCATTTTTTATGTATTCAGTTTGTCAACCCTGGATACAGATGGGTGATAAAAATGAAACTACATTGTGTGTTACTAAGGTGATTAGTCATTCTAGCATGGCTACACCAGTAGTACCTCAGTTGCTTATGACAGAGCTCTGTCTAAAACATAGCTCCAAAATCAATCGGTATTCAATAAGGCTGTAATATTTTATTTAGATCAAGCCCCTCAGTGAGCCCTGTTCTGTGCAAGGGGTGGAGTCATCTGGGCAAAGACAACTCCTATCAGGATAGGCATGTTTCATCATAGGATAAAGGTCATCAATAACTTTGTAATGATTTGCAGAGATTCTTCACTTTAAGGGAACAAGGTGTATCCTAACCATGCCAAAAGATTCCTTCCCACAAGGCCATTAGTTTGTCTTTTAATTTATCACCTGTGTATATTAGGTGTTATTTATATATAGTGTTATGTATTTATAATGAACCAAAGGATAGATCATTTTTAGAATTTAACTGGAGCTATGAAGTTTACTTGTATTCTGTGTATATTATATATTTATTATTGTAGAAAGACCTTTATAATCTTTATCAGATTTGTAAAAAATATATTAAAATATAAAAATATAGTAAAAAGTTGGTTGAAGCTGAATCCCATATTGTTTCCTATTTAACACTAGTACATTCGAGTTGTTTTATATTTAATATTGTTTTATGACAATGAATAGGGGTCTTTTGGGGATTTTGCTACTAAAATACAGTGCAGATTCTTTCAGCAAATCAATTAAATTTTTTCTGCGGTGCGGTCATTTACACATAGCATCACATGAATGGTGTAAACTCTGGGACGGTTGCGAACATTGAGGCAATGACTTTGCCAAACTGGATTTCTCATTGATTTCCCACTTCGATTGAAGCGGCAGCTTCATTTTTTTAAACAATAACTGGCTCTTGAGTTAAAGGACAATCCAAAGCATGGTGAAATGAAAAAGTTTGAATTTTGTTTGCATTTGCCTTCTAAGAGGCAATCATCCCTAACCCTAACCCTGCTGCATTTTTTTTAATCTATGTTTAGATCTACGGCTGTTTTGCACTGACAGAACTGAGCCATGGCAGCAACACAAGGCTCATGAGGACAACAGCTACATATGACCCTAGCAGCCAGGTACACTTTCATTATATACCATGCAGTGACAAGAAGATTGTAGATTTGTTGTAGATTTTGCTGTGCAGAAACAACGCACACACACACATACAGTATACATACATAGATACATATACAGTACGTACACACACACATGCATACATACATACATACATGTATTAATGAATATAGATCAATTATATGCAACATTTGATTTGCAAAATCTGCTTAAGGTAATAGGTTTTTAACACGCATATGATTTTTTTTTTAAATATAGTCTTCAAGTTTAAAACTGCATGACATTTTGAATATATATTTTTTTAATATTTCTCCAAGCAGTCATCATATAGAAGGCGTATACCTTGTTAAAACAGAGACAGAATTGCAATGCAATATTACTATTTCTAATTCATGTAGTGTGCTGCCTATTTATAGAACTGTTTAATGACATTATTTCATTTTTTCCATTGTTATTTGTTAAAGAAGGTTTCAGTTGCGAAGAATAAACATTTTCCAACATTAAGTAATTCAGTTCCTCCAGTCTTGATGTTATTCTGGTACCAGTGACCTAGACTGTTTACAGAACTGCAAAAGTAATGGTGGTACTGTCTTTCTGACTATGCTGTTGGAACTCTTTCTCTGTGTAACATGCTTATTGGGAATGACATTAGTAATTTTTACTGCAGTTATGAATAAAGCCTGCTGTAAAAGCCACTCTGCCCCACACACACTCTTTCTTTCTCTCACACTTTGTCGTTATTTCATCAAACAGGAGTTTGTAATAAACTCCCCAGACTTTGAGGCAGCAAAATTCTGGGTTGGAAACCTAGGGAAAACTGCCACCCATGCTGTTGTGTTTGCCCAGTTGTACACACCTGATGGAGTCTGTCATGGCCTGCACTCTTTTGTGGTTCAGGTACTTTTTTTTTTTTTTTTTGACTAATTTGGTTTGTATTACCTAATCCATTTATTTAATGGATTTAATAAATAAGTGCTTTCAACATTACATTAGTAAATTAGTTAATTTTACTTATATATTTCTCAAATTTACTTTTGTTTTAATATTTATTTCCTATATAGATATTCTTTCTTAGATAAAGTAACTTTT
>JAOTRN010000043.1:9293589-9307108 GCA_028566695.1 Bagroides melapterus | reverse complement strand
CTTCTTGACATTATTAGATAAATATTATAAAACCTTTGCACATTTTCTAAGGAATGGTATTTTGTTTAGAATATTGTTATAACTTAAGCTATAGAATTAACTTTATTCCTTGAACAGGTTAAACTCTAACAATGCCCAGGTTAAAAGTAAAGTCACATCTGTGTTTCCCTTCTGTGTCTAACTGGGATTAGGGAAGACTGCAGGTCCACAGAGATTTATAAAGATTGATGTTTTTCCTTCTGCAATTTCATGAAGTAGTGTTAAATGAGCTAGAATACCAAACACTGCAGTGCTCCATCATTCCTGAATTCACATCCACACCCTGAATGAAACGTTTCAAGTATTTTAGCAACCGACTCAACAGCAAATTTACTTTTCCATAGTCTAGGGCTTTTTAAATGTAATGCAGGTGTTGCATTCCTGAGCCAACACCTGGCTGACGGTCAGCTCTAAAAATTCTCTCAGACAGTCATCAATATTAGGGAAGATAAGAGAATATAAAAATGCAGAGAGAATGAAATGAAAAGTGTGTTGACAAATCAAATAAACTGTAAAATAGCCACAACATCAACTCTAAATTAAGTTTTTAATAACTGGAAATGTAATTAACCAGGCTGGAAGAAGATGTAAGTGTCATTCGCCCCCACACACAGTGAGGAGGAAGATTAAACATATCTCACGTAAAGTTTTCACATAACAAAATGCTTAAAGTTAAAGTTAACCGCAAACATAAGTGCCTGGAGTGCCTTGATATTGGTCCGTCTCTGTTCATATTCTATATAGTTTCTTCTCTGGTTCCATTTCTCCTTCCATTGTATTGTACCGTCTCCCATGGCGTGTGTTTATGTATATGTCTACATTCCACACATTCATGTGAAGGCTCTAGAGATGATCCTGGACAACCGAGTTCGCTTCATAGCCAAGTGTGTGTTTTTGTTTCAGGAGGAGATCAGCTTACTAAAGTAACACTCCTCCCCTGATATACACACACACACACACACACTGAGCTGAACTGTCCACAGTGATTTTACAGCAAGCTTGTTTGGAAATCCCCTTATGCTTTGTGATGGAGGTCATCTTAGGATTTAAATCAAAATGGTTTAGCTTTTGTGTATTTGAGCATAGTATGATGTGCTGGAGAAAAGTTTCATTTAAATGCCAGACTAACATGTTTGTATACTTGTTCATCTTAAGTTTCCAATTTATAGCCCAAGATATGTGTAAATATGTATCGTTTGTCCAGCCGCTGATGTCCCTTTTAAGTTACTCCAATTTTGGGTATGCTAATGGAACGAGTAATGGAAGAGAGATAGAAGAGAGATCCTCTCTGACCACATATGGTCTCCACTTTAAATAAGAGATGAGGTTTTTCACTGTTTGCACTACTGTGCTTATATACAGAGGTGAAGAAAGCACTACATACCACAGACAGCTTTTATCCTAACCAAGACCATGTCTCCTCTTTGAAAAACTCTTTCCAACCACATCATTCCAAATGCATACACAAATTATAGGTTGGTCTTCAAATTGCAGTTATATAGATGACTCAAGTTCCTAACCTCTAAGCCAAGTTAGACAGTATAGTAGAAGCCAAAGTTTAATGCGAGCCAAAGTTTATATGTTGAGCTAATTTTGGAAAATAGCCTTTAACCATGTTTAATGATAATCAAACTTGATCAATTTACTATGGTTACCATGGCATCTATAAAAACATATTTAGTGTGAAATAGTTGAAGTTGATGAAGGTGAAAGCTGCAGAGTTATATTAGGATGCCTCAGCTGAAGTCAGTGATCTTGAGCAATATGTATTTTTGGGATTTTCACTTATACATTAAAACCTGGAAATCTATTCCCTATGATTTTCTAGGAAAACACCTGGAAAAACAGTAAATGGAGCAAATGTTCTGGAAAATTAGTGAGGTCCTGGAAAAATGGAAGGCCTTTGAGACTACATATTTTACCTTATTTTCTCCTCATCTGATATCACACACGTTCAAGCTACCTAAATGTATTTTACTTTTGTCTCAAAAGGAGAATCCCACTGGTGCGGCTAGCTATTGGCAGACACAGGATTCACAATGAATGGTAATTGTTGATATGATTGTTTTCTTTTTGATTCTACTTTATTCTGAACTAAGCTGGACACAGGAAGTGGAAGCCTATACAATTCATTTCTACAATTTCAACACAACCTGGTTAAGTAAGGGTTGGTGAGGGGGAGTGCTGTCTTTTTCATTGGGGTAGAGGATTTTAGATGCTGTATTTCTTGATGTATTATTGTATCTTCAGTAACTGCTTTACTCTGATTACAGTCACTGTGGATTAAATTTCTTGTTTATATTTTGGGGAATAGATCCTGTTAACTCCATTATTAAATATTGTAGTCATGAAAAAACAGGAACAAAAAACTGTACAGGTCTGCAGGTTTGGTCAGTATTTATTTGGGGGCAGGGTGGAGTGGTATTAAAAAATGGAATTCCATGTACTCACTTACTGGAATCATTTAATGAGAATGGGTCTAAAATTATTCTTTATATAAAAAATACAAAGGATATTCCCATTCAGTTGGGTGTATAAAAACTTTTTGCATTTTGTAAGAATGTTTGAAATTGTGTGATACAACATTATGTTAGAAATTTCCACACTTGTGTAACAATGCTGGAATTTGAAAAAGAGACATCACCTGGATAATTCAGAAAAGGGGAATCTAATATATTATAAATGTGCACTTTGCATGTACTGGTATCTTATTAATGCAGTGGTGGCTCAAGCAGGTTGATTGAGGTTTAGGCCCCAGCACTGCCAACCTGCCACTGTTGGGCACTTGATCAAGGCCATTAACCCTCTCTGCTGCAGGGGTGCTGTATCATGGCTGACCCTGCGCTCTGACCCCAACCTCCAAAGTTGGCATATGTGAATAAAGAATTTCAGTGTGCTGTGATGTAGATGTGACAAAAAAAAAGGCTTCTTTTATTCTACTCTATGTTTGCTCTAACAGACGATGACATCACATTGTTTGATCCTAATGCTTCCATTATTATTATATAATAATTACAAGAAGAACCAAACGGGACTATTCATGGCCAGACATGATGTTCAGAAATTCTGCCTTTATTGGTATGAACCAGCAGACACAATTGTAAACATTTTGACTTAAACAGACAAAGAAATTTGCTTACAGTTGCAACAAAAGTAGATATCAATCATCAAAAGACAGTTATAAAGTGAACAGCAATAGAATGTCACATTTTACACAATTTGTTAATGCATTCCATTTCATTTCATTTTTTTTTTTAACTGTGATTTCTTGAGGCACATTTAAATGAAAAGATGGCATATTGACCACCTCTGTTTCACCTGGCCTGTGGAATGGTCTCAGGCACAAATCTAGCTGATTTTCAACATCACCATTGTCTTTAAAAACAGTACAGTACTATACATTTCCTTATTCACCAGAAACTAAATAATACATGTTTAATCTCCATCCATATATGTACAGTATTTTGGCAACAAACCACAGCAGGGAAAATCCTACTAAGTTGTGTTTTTTGGGGTTCATGGTGTTAAAGGCTTTGGCTGTTGTGGCTTCTGGTGTGCCAACCATGTTCTCCTGTTTGTCCCTGCATTACCAGAGCAAATGCTACGGTGCATAAATGTGTCACTGCATGATAACATCAGGCTCGATGTTGAACAGCAGATCATCGTTTCCTCGTCGGACTTCCAGCAGCAGAGCCGTGTCCTCCATCAATGCTTCCTTCAGTTCACTGGTGCTGGTTAACGGCCGGCCGTTTAGCTTTACAATAATGTCGCCATCCTTTATACCCCCTCTAGTGTTGAGGACACAGAGGATAATGCAGGACTTCAGGTTTAACAAAGTAAACATGTCTTGTTTAACACGTGGTACCACAATGATGATGAGATTGCTTTACATGTTATCTCCATTCATTCATGAAACAGCAACATCATACCTTACAGTACTACAGTTAAAAATAAACTAAAACTATATCTAAATTTGTCAGAATTAGTTTCATTTTTTAATTTCATTCTCCTATATTCTGTTTTATGGCCTGTAAGTTCAAAACACATTAACAAATCAGACAAATAAAACCGCAAATTCAGAAACATCAGTGTTAACTCAGAAATGATAAACTTTTATTAATCTTACCTCTTCAATGCTGAATTGGGTATAACATACGTCAATCTATTCAATTATTGTTAAATCTGAGAACTGGAGGATGTTTACACTATAAATAATTATACACCGAAATGAATCCTCTGATTTTTTTTTTATCAAATACATTTATATGATGTTATTTTGGAAGCTGTCTTCACTGTATCATTTATATGATGCACATGCTGGAAACCCAATAAAGGATGACAGATTATTCTGAAGTCCGAATTCTGCTTTAATTTAATATAGTGTAAATTAAAGTAACTTCATATAAAATTAGCATCTTGTGTTCAGTTGATCCTTACTTTTGAGCAGGTGAGTGAGGAACCACCTCATGGACGTAGATTCCACTGATAACATCAGGCAAGTCTGGGTTCTGCTGCTTCAGCTCATCTACAAGACTACAGAAAACACAAGGACACCTCATGGTGAACACAACAATAACACTCAACAAAAAACCCTGTGTGGATAACTGAGAGAATACTGAGCAGTTATAGTTATAGACCATTATTGGAGTCAGGAGATTTTGGGCCATCCAGAACTCAATAGAAGATTAAAAGTATGTACTAAAAGTGATCAAAATGGACAAAGTGGACACTTAGTCATCAAAACCGGATGTTCTGACTAAACATCCCTTTCCAAAACCATGAGCTTAAATATGTTGTTGATAATATGGAGTTACCCCCCCCCCCCCCCCCTTTTCTGAGATAACACCCTGCAGTCTTCGATTTCTCCAGTAGAATTTGTACTGTGGCTGTTGGAATTTGAATTCATTCAGCCATTAGTGAGGTCATGAACTGACGCTGGACAAGGAGGCATGGTCCATCATCAAAGGTATTTATTAGGGTTGAGTTCAGGGCTCTGTGAAAGTCATGCAAGATCATCAACCTTGGTAAATGTCTTTATGGCTCTTATTTAAGTTCCATCTTTAATGCTACAGTATACATAGACATCCTAGAGTCTAAAGTGTGTCCAGATTTTTGGGGGAGGCCCACATGTAGGTGTGATGGTCAAGTGTCCACATACTTTTGTCCATATAGTAAAAAAAAAAATAGATATGAAATCCACTCACGCTTCAGTTATAGTGAGCATGCGAATTCCAATGAAACGCTTCTTTACTGATCTCGGTTCTGTAAGAATGAAGCAGAAAAACAACACAAAACAGTAAAGGATTATTTATTAGCCATAACCCATACATAATATACATTTAATGTAATACATATTAAATGATGATGTACCTTTGCTTTGCTTCCCCATGGAGTCATTGAGGAAGAGCGTTATTCTGTCTGAAGGAATGGCGAAGGAGATCCCCGCTGCTACCTTGAGAGTGTTGATTCCAATCACCTCTCCATCCTAATAAAATTTAGATCAACGTAAAGAATAGAGTAGCATAACAGTGATAAATCTCATGATGCTTACAGATTAGTCTACCAAAATAAGCTAAATAAAAGTATTGAATGTGCTTGTGTATGTTGAATGCTTACCAGGTTGACAAGAGGGCCGCCTGAATTCCCATACTGAAAAAAACCCACAAATTTTAATTTTTGTTTGGTTTAGTTTAAATAAACCGATACACAAATCCAGGTTCAATTGTCTCACATTTATGATTGCATCCGTCTGGATGTAATCCATGTCTGAGTCCCGAATACCCAGTTCTTTGCCATCTCTTTGAGCCGTGCTGACGATTCCTGTGGTCACCGTGTTCTGCAAAGCAAACGGACTCCCAATGGCAACCACAAACTCCCCAGGCCGCAAGTCTGCCGAGTGACCCAGCAACAAGACTGAGAGTTTTTTCTGTCAAAGAAAAAGAAGGAGGAGAAAGAAGGACGAAAGAGAAATGTGGGTAAACCATTGTAATGTGTATTGTGTTTATTCCAATGGGATTTTCTCTTATCTCTTAAACAAACAAATCAAGTGTATACAAACTTTCACTCAGCATGTAGTCAGTCTGCCAATGTTTAGTCTTGTACTGGAGCTATAAAGCTGATGTGCCAACAAGCAATATAATAGTCTTCAGTTAAGCACTGTTTGCGTCTAAATTATTATAGCTGCTTCAAATTGTGTTGAGTATCAGATGTGGTTTCTGACATTGTAAATCACACTGTTGTCTACGGACAAAAATACACCATTCAAGCATCATACTCAGGCAAAAGAAGTCAGAAGCCTTAGATACTGGTTAGCATTGATTCCAGTGGTGATATATTTTTTCCAATTTGTATATTTATTTTAACTCAGACTCCAGGGCAGACCACAGTTGGCATGGGAAGGCCTGAAGACCACAGAGAAAGAGCAGCAGTCTGTGACTGAAGACAGTCATGTCTTGACTGCCACCATAACCCTCACCAGGAAAGGCCATAGGAGAATGAATACATAAATGACTGAATTAATTACTTATTCAACCAGTGTCTTAGGTCTCGTTGTTGAACTGAAGGCTATAAACTTCCTTCCCTTCCCTTGCTTGTTAGCTACATTAACTTACACCAAGTAAACTTTATAGTCACATGATATTGTATATCTTCATTAATTATCTACATTCAGGGGTGCAGAGCAAATTGTACCTCCATTCTCCAATTGGCTATTTGCCAACACCCAACCACTTGGGTGAGCTCTAACATGCACTTCATCCAAAACAAATGAAACCAGCCAATAGCATCTTTTCAAACTGCTGCTCATGCTGTCACACACTTGGAGGAAAGCACAAACTGCCTTCTTCCACAAACATGAGCTCACAGACGTCCTAGGTTAGTGTTACTGTGATTGACAGGGGAGAGACAGATCAAGGCTAATTTTGCTCTCAAAGATGGACAAAACATTGCATGGATTCTACTTGCATATGTGCTTATATACAGGATAACTTGAATATTAAAGATGAACTCTATCCAAAAGTCTAATTCATTAAAATGAATTAAACCAATAAGAATTTGCAACAGTGTCATACATTATTCACCTGTGGGTTGATTTTGATGGTGGCGATGTCAGACTTTTTGTCAATGTCTTTAATTGTAGCATCATGTACATCTCCATCATGCATCTGTACTTTAAGCTGCTGATGTCCTGACACAGGCGTGGTGGTGGACACGACATGAGCATTTGTTACAATCAGCCCAGTCTCTGAAATCACAAATCCTGAGCCACTTGACAGTGGTACGGTCCGGCCAAACAGTGGGTGGCTACGGATTAAAGTTCATTATTAGTTAAACTGTAATATTGTTGTCACAGATTGCATTATTACACACATGACAGAGAAGGTGACTGTACAATGTCCATTTTCCAAGACGCAAAAACACAAAACTACATTGAAAAAATACAGACTCATGCCAGCACAAACTCAGTGGAAAAACAATGATTCACCAGGATTTTGGTGAGTGGAAAATGTCTCTCTTTTGACTCCTTTGTGTCTGCTTAACATCTTTCTTTTCTAAGTGTCTATAAGTCAGCAGACTTGGTGAGAAACAGCTGTGCTCATTCTGACTGTCTCAGGAGGCATAATAGCACAAGTGTTCGGCTCTTTTACATTTCTCAACTCTTTTAAAAAAATATTTACAAAACAACAACTGATCTGACTAAATTCTGCTCAAAAAGGTGGCCTTTACTGCCATGTCACACATACGTCTAAGACCAGGAACAGAATATTTGTTTCATACTTTCAAAGTGCTGATTTTATTTATGACTATTTTTTAGAATAGTCATTTAACAATTAACATACATTCCACTATTTTAACTTAAACACATTTATTCATAATAAATCTGGCTTGTACAATAAATCCCATGATAAACATACCTTAGAAAGAGTTCCACATGAACCACAGCTGGTGCAATCTTTTCCACCACATCAGCAATGAAGTTGAATTTATACCTTGGGCTGTTGGGGTGTGTGGGACCTATACTAGCAGGAAGAATTTGTCATGTTAATAAGCACACACCACTGTGGCTTTTATAGGCAGCTGGAGGAAGTTCACTCATGCTGCTGACCTGAGAGAAGTTTTACTGTATAACTGAATAGGCAATGCAAGTCTGAAATTAACAGTTAGTGTAAACAACTTTCCGGAAGATTTTATAACCCTTAATGAGCATGTTAATAAAACAGCAGTCATTAACTAAGCAGTTTAGTATTTATCGACAGCGGAGGATATATTTACTGCAAGACCAGAGGGCAAAGTTGTGCTAAAGTATTTTTTAATCACAGGAACTGTTTAGACATAGAACCCGCAGGTGGTTTCGATCCTGTTTAGTGTGTGTGTGTGTGTGTGTGTGTGTTTGTGTGTGTGTGTGTGTGTGTAAAAACTTTACTTTTTTTACTTAAAACACCTGAAATAATGAGGTTAAAGTAAGCGTTAAATTTAAGTTGAAGGAACAGCATGAATTATCTACATTAATTATTTTGCTAATGGAAGGTCCTAACACGGATAGTAAGGCATGTCTGCATGTGTGTATGTATCTTTGGCCTGGGTGTGTAAAAGTACAGTAATTAGACATTATTTTCTGTACACAGACTGCACCCAAGCTGACCGCTGTTTCCTGTGACTGCCTAGAGACACACTACAGCGCAGGGGTCTACTGGCACACCCATCTTTATAAACAGTATAATATTTACAGTACAAATTTACAATCACTTAATACTGTCCAACTTTAACCTCTAACACCACTCCAGAGGTTTACATTTCATGGTTTGTGCTTTCTGCCTTGAGTGCAGCATATTTTAGGAACAGTGTCATTCCTAAGCAGGAAAAGAACAAGAAGTCTTCGAACTCTGGCCAAAGTATAAATTAGGGATTGTGCATTAAAAATCATAACCGTGCAGTAAATCACATGCAGTTGTTTAACATTTATCACAACAAGCAACCTCCTTTAAGGACACATTCCAGGGTAACTATATCACTTAGGCAATGCCTTAAGGGAAACTGCAAAGTTAAGATATTTTATGTCACTGTGGCCAAGTCAGCCAACCCACTATTTCAATTCCAATGTGTATCCTCTTTGAGGTTGCTCTATTAGAGACTGTATTTGAAAAAGAAAACCCAAACCTTTGCACTGTCAGCCATGCACTAGGGGTTTACTGAGGGTTAAAAATTCCATAAGCTGTCCAAAATTATCTCCTCTAACTCTCCAGTCTAATTTTCCAGTCTGGTTGAGGGCAAAATCATACATTAGTGGTCCAGCTGATGGCACATGCTTGGTTACCATAATAGAAGGGGTGAATAAGAGTGAGATATTTGATACACTGATGAAAAACTTCAGTGTTTATGCTTGAAGTTTAGAGTATTAGTTGTACAGGAAATTATGTCTGATGAATATTTTGGTATGTTTATAAGTAGATTAAACAGAAAAAGGTTTTTCTGCATACTCTTTGCAGCTGTTTAGTTTTGCTGGTAATCATTTCCCAAACTTTTGGAAGGTCATATGAATGAGTGATTTAAAATTAATCTGTTTCCTTGACCTTTTTTAGATCCTAATCTTAATCCTAAGTGTTCAAATGTTTATCAGTAATTTTACTATGAAGATACTGGAAAATTGTTGATGCATATGTGGCAGTCGGATTGTCTCTGTGTTCTTTCCTCAAGCCATCTCATGAAACATCTCATACATTCTGTACATTCAGCTGTGCATAAGCATCAGAATACTGAACGCTGCAATTTGACTGGTTCTCTATACATCCAGGTGGAAAATAAACATTTAAAAAACATGACACAATGAATTTTATAGAGCAATAAATATAACCAGATTGGAAAAAATTAAGAAAAATAAGAAAACAGTTTGTTTAAAACAGCAAGTGGTGAGTAAACATGGTTTGTCTGTCAGACTGCTCTTCCTGGAAAAGGCAGTTCTTGGCCACCTGAAAACACGAGTCAGCAGTAGCACAGAGTCTGTATTCAGAATAATTTCCTCATGTGGATGACAGAATTAGACCGGCAGTCGGGAAGGATATGCCATACCTACTCAGACAGCAATCTTGCCATCTTTCTGTACTAATGCGCTTTAATTGGATTGTTCAGATTTGACCCCTACTGCTGACCCATCTCACACACATAATTAGAGAGATTTCCATCTGTCAGTAATCACGGAAGCAATCTAATTCTGGTTAACAGCTAAGGCTGTTCTTTGTGGTTACATTTTTCTTTGTGGCTAAAAAAGTGGCACTAATTCCTAGTGGCCTACTTCCTGTCAGTCTGTAGTTTAATAGTTGTTCAGAACCTGCTAAGACTTTGGTAGAGAGCTGGACAGCAATCAGGCCAAAAGTTCACTTTGGACCTGGATATTCATGACTAGTCTGGAGAGCACAATGACCTTCTGTATTCTATCTGCTTCCTCATATGATGGCTCTACAGCTGTAAGTCACAGTTACTGTCTGGTTCTTTTACATGTCCTTGGAGGCTATTAATTCGAACAGCATGCTAGAAAGTTTTAAGTAAAGTAGTCAGAAAAGTCCCTTAAATTAGGCGAAAATATCTAGCAGCTAGACATAATAAGTACATTTGTACTCATGTATTTAGAAATATTATATTATGGTATTATTATATATTATAGTATGTTATTATATTGGTTTTTAACTGTTTGATGGTGATTTCTTGAATGTAGTGTGGGATCAAGATGTATAAGCCTCCCTACAAGCTGTGAAGAACCAGACCGAGTGGAGACACTGCTAAACCCCAAGTCATTTTTAAAAATCCCACTAAAAGATAACCACAAGTGTTTGACTATATTTAAACCCACAGAGTATTGCTCTCTGCTCCTCTTGTGAGAATGCATACATACTATAGTCTTTTTGTTGTTGATTATTGTCACATAGCCTTGCTATCCCAATAGAGCTGAGGTTGCTATAAGCATATATTCCACTAACCCATCAGTAAATATTTTGTGAAGATATGAATCTTTCCTGAGCATCCTTAAGAATGTATCTTAACAATTCCACATCAGTGTTTCATTTGTGTTTTAATATGTTGCCTGTCATCCTGTGATCACATCATCTAACAACTGAAATACAATTTTATTTTGCTCTTATCTTACAGGTTACAATAGCTCCTGCTCCAAAACCAAAAGGTTAGGAAGTGAAGCTTGACATTCTCCGTCTCCTGCTATTAGCGTATACCTGACCCTACCAGTGAGATGCTATACAACATTCAACAACACACAGTAATGCTAACTGAAAGAAGATGATTCTGTCTCCATACACTTTTTATTCACTCTGCCCAAGTAGGAGGAGCTGCGTCAGGTCCAACTCCACCCCTGGACTGTTGGTGCTGAAGCAAGGTAGTATTTGTACAAGTTTGCTGTGAGGGCTTGTCCACGGTGGCAAGTGTCCCTCTTAAAATGCTTTTACAATACCGATTTCCCCCTGACTTAAGAGGTCTGAAATTAAATATGCAAAAACTTGAAGTTTTAGAAAATATAGAGCAACAATACAAAAAAGTCAAAAAGTGCCATTCACTTTCAAATAATGAACAAATAGGAAAAAAGTACAAAACGTTTCTTGCTATGGAAAAGTAACTTTGTTCAAAATATTAGTGATCACATCATGACTTGGCTCCCTTGGCATCCTGGCGCTGTAAAAATGCAACAGAGTGATTGCTTACCTCGGCCACTCTCGCACGGGCCCTTGTGCATAGAGCTCAGTCCCGGCAGGCCTTGCTGCAGTGCTTTGCGGCTCGCGGCTTTTAGCTGGCACACGTTGGCATACGTGTTGCCGTCGCTGGCGCACACCTTGGCTCCGTAGCGGCACTGACACACACCTTTAGACAGCCGTTTCCCTGCCGGATGTTTGCACTCGAGCCCGTCGCCACATGGCAGGTCGTGCGCGCGGCCGCACGATTCACTCTCGGCACGCGCGCACACGAGACAGCATCCGCAGCGGTCCGGCACGTAACCGCTCGGGCAGCTCGGGCTTGGGCAAGCGCTCACATCACAGCGTGCAGGGCAGGCTTTAGATTTTGGCTCGGCACGGACCACGGTCCAGACGTAGAACAAAATTACTGCAGATAATACAATAACTCGCATTGTTTCATGTAATGAAGGAGGTAGGACACCGGTGAAATAAAAGAACAGCAAAAAGAAAACTTCAACAAAAAACGTTTAGACTGAGATCATATTCTTATGACAGCAGTCTCCATTAGTGTTCATATGTCCTTCTTGTCTCCACAAGCGTTGCTTCTTGCACAAAAATACAATGCAAAAATGCAATAATGCGATGTTTTATCGAATAAGTGCAAATTTTACTTCATGTTAATTAAAGCTTAAAGGGAAAAAAAATTGAATCTCTTCCAAATCCAAGAGGACGTGTGGTGTGCAGAGTAAACAGACGGTCCGGCCGGTCTGTCTGAAAGCTGTCTTACTACCTAACTGCAGCTGTTTTTAATGGAGGCGGAGAAAGCAGGGTTTCTGAGCGCTCAGCCCACTTTGCGACCATACAAAAACTCCTGAAAGGGGTCGAAAAGTGCACATTTAACCAAGAGTATGAGTGTGTTTGACGATTGCAGTTAAAAGAATAAAAACTGTGTAGACTGTCCAGATCCATGCATTTTTTGAAAATGATCACAAATTAAAAACAAACCTTTCAGCATTGTGGATTTTCACTTAGAAAAATCCTTGATGATGCTATAGCACAGTGTCACCTCCTTCCAGTCTTGGACAAAAAAAGCATGGATGTGTTTTTATAAAAGAGGAGGTCTTGCGGCGTTCTCACATGGCTGCCTATGTTGTGAAGAGGGGTTTATGGTCCAGCTGAAGAGCTCATTCCAGACACCTATGCAACACATGTTGGTCCATGTCGTGTTAACACATACACACTTGCAAGTGTCAGAGTTTTAGCTTTTGGTGTTTATTTAGACAGAGAAGAGCAGTTCAGGATGAGTTGTGGGATCTCACCAGCCATGAAGATATTTATTTGAAACTGTAACATCAGTCATTTTCAGCACTTAGTGAAAACAGAGTATCTCTTTGTTTTCACTTGATTCCAGGGGTTAAACCGATGCGACCGATTACCTAGGGCTGCTCTGAATGGCTTAGGGTTTGCTCTTGATGCCCGTCTTTCATTTGGGTGTTACATAAGTACCATCTGTAAAACTTTGTTATCATTCAAAAGCCAAATCCAGACGTGTTAACCAAAGCATATCACAGGTCTTCTTTAGGTTACACTTACATTTAAAGCATTGCCTTTAATTGTCTAGTTTCTATTAATATTCATTTGTATATTCTTTTGTTCCCACTGTTTGAGGTTGTCATTGAGGAGGGTATTTTTCAGTAATCAATTTATTCTGGTCAAGTTTGAGGTGAATCTGGAGCCCAACAAAGGAATACACCCTGTATCTATTGAAGGGCAACACACACACACACACACACACACACACACACACA
>JAOTRN010000043.1:9259438-9273278 GCA_028566695.1 Bagroides melapterus | reverse complement strand
TTATTATTATTATTATTATTATTATTATTATTATTATTATTATTATTATTATTATTATTATACCATTGTTATATTAAAATTGTATTAGCATATACATTAAACATTACTATATACAATGTATATACTACATTGATATTGCTAGGATATTAATTATATATCACAACTGTAACACGTTTAAGAACTGTATTTAGCTGCGTTATATAAATAGCCAAACTGGATGTTAGGCAATTGTTTTATGTTGTATGTGTTGTTAACTGTGTTGAATGCATCGAGTTGTGACCAAACACTAAGAAAAAAATCCCTATACATGGAAATCTATACGGTGTATAAAATTATAATTCTGATTCTTAAAAGTGCCTCAATGGCTCTTTAAGTGTTAACTGCATAATTAAGTTTCTAAGTTTCTAAGGGGAAGCCTCTCTAACAGGGAACAGTTTTGTAGACCACTGCATAGAACATTTAAGGGTTCCAGAGAAACAACCGAACACTAGAATCATTTAGAAAAACATACTTGTTATTAATAAAAATAAGTTACAATGAAAACAAGAGAAAAAAAAATGAGAGATTTGTTTGGTGGTGATGGGTTCTGCTGGACGAATGTACGTTGCGCTTGCACGCACGCGCATTCACACTTAATTAACAAGCGACGATGCCAGCTGACCAATCGCGTCGCTGCATCCTAGTTGGGTGAGTGGCGGGTGAGGTGACGAAGGGAACCGGCGCGCGCTGGACACGGTGCGCTCTGACAGCTTCAGCGGGTTATCACACTCAACTTCTCAGCACGGTAAGCTCTTTAACACAACGCCGGATTAATTAAACATTTTGTTATCGCAGTGTCGGCTGACTTCGATAGGATGTGTGTCAGAATAAGCGACAAGTGGACGGAGCTCGGTTTACCACGGATAACGAAAGCAGTATAGTCCCCATAAACGTTCGGCTGAACTAGTTGACTGCGTTATTACTACTTATACCATGTAACTTCAGCATGACAATAAAAGCAAACTATGTTTTCGCCGGGTTCAGTCTTTAACTCTGTGTTTTTAAGGGACGCTGACGTCACCACATTTGGTGCCACATTCCTACGCGCTTCACAAACTTTATCGGTAGGAAATAAAGATGGAAGGATCAAAAGTTATAGGTTTAAAATGCAATCCAGTTTAGTGTGAGTTTAAATGTCTAAGTACTGTTGTTTGCAGAGTTTCGCGATAAGTGTGCTTAACTGTTGTCCAGGGTGTGTCTGTCATTAGGCTACAATTCGAGCTCACAACGCATATATTTCTCCAGAGGCACTTTCACTTTCTCACAACAATGAGGAACAGCTTATAGCAAGTGTCAACTCTTGCATTAAAGCACGCACAGTCAATGTTTCAGTGAATTATGTCAGTGTTTTTATGCTGTTAGATCTCTAGTTCTACACTGAGCAATTCTAAGCTTCTTATAGAAGAATTTATGAAAAGCAATTAGCCTTTTTTAGTATGTATTTACAAACGTACGTTCCTACCTTATTTTTAATTCCTATTGTAATTGTGTTATACAAAAGTTGATCACACCCTGTTATCTAACCCAGGGGTTTCTTGCTTTTTTTTATTTTATGCAACCAACCCAGCTATTCAAATATCAGGCTAATTACCTAACTGTGCCAAGTAATAGGTCTATTTGATAGTTACCGAGCTAGCCTTGGCAGTCTATGTTTACATATATTTGTATCAAATTTTACGTTATGTGCTAATTTCCATATTTTTGAAAGTATATTTAGTGGTCATTTTTATTAGCCGTACACCTATACTTTAATTAAATTATTTTGTAGGGTCTGCAATACTTTGCTGATGGGGAGCTCAGAGGAAAATTACCAGACTAGTCTGAGCTGAGAGGAAGTCTATAATAACTCCTTATAGTAAGACCTTTTCACAAACTCACAAAAACTGGCCAGTTAAAGGCTGGACAAGTCCCTAGTCTTTAGCTGGCCAGTTTCTATGAGTCTTTGCCCTGAGTTATCAGAGGTCCAGAAAGGTCAATAGGCTAGTTCTTTTTTTTCTTGTTTACATTTATGGCCATAGTCAGACATCCTTATCCAGAGCGACTTACAGAATTGAACGTTGAAAGTTTTGAACGTTGAAGTTTTGAATGTATACATTGATTCAAGTTTACTAGGTGAAGACTACCATCAGTCTAAAAGCTTTGTTGGGGAGAAATATAGCAAAAAGCACACAAACAAGGTTTTTATAAGTGCTAGTTTTTAAGCACTGTTGATATTCTTATGACCTCAAGATAACAAAAGTTGTATTTGTCAGATCATGACTTTTTTGTGATCTCGTGATAAAAAAATATTTATTTTATTCATAAAAAAGGTGAAAATTGAGAAAAATATTAGTTACCGTAGCACTGTACAGTTTCATTTCTGTAAAGGTGCATTTGATCTATGAGAAAAATAATTTGTGATTTTGAGAAACTTTCTGTATCTGAAAACAAACTTAGAATGTAATCCTACAATGATCTTATCCAGCTTTTAGTATTCCTAGGAACGTATTCTATTTTTCATTCTTCTCAGTTCCATTTGGGGATAGCAAACAAAAATATAACTATTCATATGTTTTATGTTTCAAAGATGGTTGATGAGGAGGCAGTGAAGAAAATGCTGCGGTCTGTCCTGCAGTCTCGGCCTGCAATCTCTCTCAGTCGTCTGCAGGCTGAATATAAGGAACTGACAGGTGAAGCCATACCACACAAACAGCTGGGTCATACCACGGTGGACGCCCTGCTGCACAGCATGCCATCTGTGGTGCAGCTGGACAGGGCTCGCTCTGGGGAGGTGAGCTGCAACTGCTAAGAGAATTTCTTTTTCCTATCACATATAAACAAATGAGTCATATGAAGGCACTGGTATGTTATATATTTATGATGTATTTATGCTCTAGTGCAATATAAAAGCTGAATCTTCTTCCTGTGAGAATAAAAGCATTCTGTAGACATTACGGAGATGATTAATTAATTAATAATATTCTATTCATGTATTTAATATTGGCTTTGAATAGCTTTCTAAAGTTTACTTTCTGACTGCATTTCAGCCTAAATATTTTGGAGGAAATATTGTGGTTATGCCAAATTTACTGACACTAGTGCTTGACTATTTTTTGAGCCAATATCATGCAAAATTAATGAACTTTAGTTCAAGGTCAGAATCGCTCATAGCTGCGACACCCAAATTCTACCATCTGTGCACCTCTCATACGCTGCATATTAATTTCTCCCTCTTAATAGGGCTTAATAGGGTATATTACCCATAGAGATTGCTTTGGGAGTCTATGAATATGTTGTATCTATTTTCAGTTGTGATGACATTGGATAGCGTCATGGAGATTTCTGAAATACCTGATGTGTTTATACAGTATGTGACTGATGCCAGAAAATGAAAAGTAAAATTTGCTAAGAAAAATTCCAGATTTTCTTTGTGCATCATACTTATTACACTAAGTATGATACTTTCCACAATATTCAGGCCAGGTCTGCACATCTCAAATGATGTGAGTTGCAGAATTTAAAAAAAAGCACAACAGGTTACAGAGACAGCTCTCTTTTCTCTATGTGTTCCTGTATAATCAGCCTCCCCACATTGTGGTGCTTGTGGATGGGTGCTCTTTCTTTCTTCTGACCTTCTCCTTTTTATTAGGTGATGTGTTATTCTGCTGTGGGGAATGAAAAGGCAAACATCACCAAGCTAGTGGCTCGACAGCATGCAGCTAAGAAGACTGGCCGGCCTCAGGTGGTCAACTGCCAAATGAGAGTTAAACCCATTTCTCCTCTGATGTTAAATGGTAGTATTACATTACATATACTTCCATATTCTTTCTAAACTAAATTATATTTAAGATTGCTGGTAAAATATAAAATATACATATTACAAGAACATGGCAAAATTTGAGCATTTGTTCTGTCTTGCACAAGTAGATGGAAATGAGCTGTGATACACAGTGCTGATTCATTTTCACTGCAGGTATTTATGGCCATTGTATTACACAACATTAAATATGTTGCCGATATTAAGTTGAGTGTAGAACATAGATAAGATTTGTTCCTCCTTAGATAGTGAATCATCATGTACACGCAAATATTCTAGGAGTGAGGCTTTATGATGACTGTCCTAGTTAAACTCCTATGAGGATGTAAGGATGCTAAGAATAAGGCTCTCTATGAGGCCAGTCAGTAGCCTGTACATTGTGTCGCTAACTTCCTGGACTTTCAGTGCTGAGACTGATCCTGGATCAGGATCTCAGTGCAGCAACAGAGCTGTAGGATGATACAGCAGAAAAACAGCAGCCGTATTCTCGCTCACATCAGAGATGCAGTGAGAGAGAGAGAATGCAACAGAGAGAGAGAGAGGCAGATGGAATAGAAGAGAAGGAGCTGAATGAAGACGCACATCACTGCCAGTGCTTTTGCTATTAGACTGTTGTTTATCTTTTTTCTCCTATTAATCAGTGAGTGCTCTTTCCTCTCTTCTCCTGTTTGCCGAAGCTTCCGATTTGATGAGAGTTTAGCATAAGAGCAGTCTGGGTGACAATACATCGTATTTATCCCTGAAGCAAGATTGGAAAAAGGAATTGTTCACATTAGTGCTGCACTCTGCATCAGATTGCACTAATCTTTACTGGATGTACAATGCCATCGTCTTCCAGTCACGCTCCGAGGTATGAATGATAGTGAATGTGAATGCAGGAGGTTATGATTAGGATGGCCGGGATTTTTTGATTTTTTTTGTATGCTGCAACCAGGAATTGGTGTAATGGTATGAAGACATTGCATCCCTTTGTTTGCTTGTGTGCATTTTATATGTATGCTAGGAATTTACTTGAACTAAATGACATTTTTCTGTGTTTAGAAGCTACTCTTCATACTGTCGTGAGTTTTTGCTGTGTTTAATAGACTTTTTTTTCCCATAGCCAAACCCAGGACATCTCTGAGGCAGCCTGAATACCGGGGTCGCCAGAGTCGAGTCAGTGGTCGCACGGGGAACATGAGGGAAACACAGCCTGATGGGAGAGGCAGTAAATTACACAACACTCCACCAAACACACCCAGCAGAAGGGGCAGCCTGCCTTCTGACAGGTATGAGAGAATAGAATGGTTAGCAGAAAGCAGACTGCTTCTGAAAGAGCACAGATGGGCAGATTGTTTTTAGAATTGCTGTATTAACTTAAATAAAGCCTTGCAAAAGACACATATATTGTGACAGAGCTGTCCTGAGACACCGTTAAGAGTGGATGGAAAAACATTTCCTCTTCCCCCTTTTCCCCCCTGACTTCTGTTCTGCTGTCTTCTCTCAGTGTGACTTGAATAAGAAATGCAGAGTAGAGCTCAGCTGATTGTTCACTTAGTCTAGTGTGTATTTAGCAGTGGAATATGTGTGTGTGTTAGTTATGTGTGTATCCATGTTTATGCAAAATCATTCCAGCCAGCAGCCAGCCCTTTTCACAGTAAACAACTGACTTCACCCATTCAGCTGTTTTCTGTATCTCTAGCTGTGGCATACACACAATGCAGAGCAGAGAGCTGGGGTGGCATAGCTAAATGACTGAGCCGGAGGTCACTAATCCTCCTGCCATCCCAGCTTAGCAATTCTAAATGAGTCTGCAATGAATCAGCATTTTTTCTTTTGGCAGAACTTTTGGTGGAAGCTCTGCCCATATGACATCTAGAATCAAATGAAATAAGAGCCTCTCTGCTTTACCTTAATATCTGCACAAGATGCTCACCTCTAAACAGGAACCAACCTTAATAGAGGTTTATTGAACGAGTCTTGTCTGTAGTAATTATCCAGGATTTGTTTTGGGTTTCTAGGTAGAGAAATGCTATGATTAAACGTGTTGCAAAGCAGTTACACGTTGAAATTCAGTGGGAGCTGAGGGACTAATGATGCAGGGCTCAATTTCAAACACAGCTCTTAGGTACTAAATATGGGAAACTTTAAAAAAGATGTCTGAAATGGTCCAGAGTGGATAAAGTACACATAATAAAATAACACTAAAGTTTTATTTGTTGCTTTGTATTCAATTCTCATTAATTCAATTTCTATAGAGCAACATGCAAAATACCCTGAGGCTCTATTTTAAATTCAAACCATTACCCTTTTCCAGATCCGATAAAAGGATGACCCTGCCATCCAGATTCCAAAAGGAAGTGCACACCCACCTGTCTCGGAACCCTCAACAGAGCCCTGGTGAGTCTGCTTTCTTCTTCTTAATCAGGAAACTGAGGCCTATCCAAATGAAACAAATCATTTTAACTACCCCGGAAGTCTAAGACAGGCCCCGGTCTCTGTGGAATGTCTTTAAAGGTTGAGCTTTCATCATTTAGGGCCAAGTCACTTAAAAATTCTGTGAACAGTGTCCTCATTACAGAATGAATACACGCAGGAGCCCCCTGTTATTACACAGCAGGTTCTATGACAGGCATTCAAATAAGATTATGTTAACTGTGCACTCACACAAGGAATACCTCACACAAGGATAGGAATACATTTATATTTACACGATTACCGGATTAAGGACCTGCCTTTTTATTCAAACTATTTGTTTACATTTTATTAACAAATTTATGAATACCATTATACACACTCTTTCTATTCTGACTTCCTTGAGTATTTTCAGCCCCTTCAAACCTTAATGAAAGCACCCATCCATCAAAAACCCGGACACAGATAAGTCTCTACAGTCCCAAACTGGTGCAGTCCCGCCTCAAAGAGGTTTTAAGCAAGCACAGCAATGGCTTCTGGGTATCGAAACTTCCACAATTATACCAAGAACTATACAAACAAGAGCTGCCCAGTGAAGCCTTGAAAGATCTGGAACAGTGGACTCATATTTGCACAGTAAGTTCAACTATAGCATGACCAAACCTACTTTCAATTTCTTGGATTATGCATGTAGAGCCCAGTTCTGTGATGTTTTTGCTATTTGTTGTATAAGATGTTTATTCATATTTACTTTTGGTAGATCGGCCATGTATATTATACAATAAGTATATGTAGATGATAAACATTTGCCTTTTAAACTCACAGTTATTTAAATCTTTTAAAAAATTTAAGGGATTTTTCTTCCCTGTGCAGGTTGAGAAATCCTGTAGTAGCAAATCTCAGGAGCTACTATTGTACCCTGCCAAGGATGTTAGCCAAGCCCCTAACACATATTGCCTTGAAATGATGCACACAACCGATAAGCAGTTTCCATCACCTCCAAAACCCCAGAAAGTGTCCAGAAGACCTAAGAATATCTCAGCAAGCCCACCTGCTTCTCCCAAGGCTCTACCTGAGGACCTTAAACAAAATCTAACAGAGCTGCTTCTTAAGTACAGCAGTGGATTATGGGCTCATGCCCTCCCAAAACTCTACCAGGATACCTACAAGACCAATCTGCCTGAGTATGTACTTGACAACCTTCCCTTGCTCTCAGATATATGCACCATTGACTATCCTGTGCCAGAAAATCCCAAAAGGGCAATTTTGTACGTGAAGGAATTACAACAAGATGAAAACTGTAATCAGACAGTGTTGGCAGACCTGAAGGCAGGAGAGGAGGCAGGGAGGCATCTCAGATCTCAATCTGTGCCACCTCTGCTCATTCCCAAGGAGGAGTACCCCTCAGTACTGGTGGTCGAGGCAAGCAGCACTAACAATGTAGTTCTCAGGTAAAAGGAAGGTCATATCCACTCACCAATTTTGTAATAGAAAGGAATTTATTCAGAAACAAAAAAATAGCACTGGGTTTGCCTGTATGTAAACAGATACATAGGTGAGGGATATTCCAAGGCCCAGGAAAAGCTGGAGGATGATATGAAGGAATACTATAGACAGGATAACACCAGGAATCCACTGATCTCACCAACATCAGGCCAGCTAACTGCAGTCATTGCTGAAGAAGAGGACGAAATCCTCCGGGCACAAGTGTGTGAAGTCAAGTCCGATAAATTCAAGGTGTGTTCTGTTCTGTGTTCATCCCAAAGGTGTTCAGTGGGGTTGAGGTCAGGGCTCTGCAGGCCACTCATCTTCTTTTACAGCAGTTTTAGCAAATCATGTCTTCATGGACCTTGCATTGTGCACATGGATATTGTCATGCTGAAACATATTGGGCCTATTAGTTCCTGTGACGTGAAACTGTAATGCTACAACATACAGATACATTCTGTGAAATTGCGTGTTTCCAATTTTGAATTTTGTGGCAACAGTTTGGGGAAGTTCCATGTGTGGGTGTGATAGTCTACATACCAGCTTTACCAAATTTACTGTGTGTTTACAGTGTTCTCTTAAGATTATTAGCTGATCACTGTAAATCCTGACCAAATTCTATAACCGACATGAAAATGTGTGTAATATCAGAATATTGGATGAATATCCTCTAGTGGTAAACCTGTAATTAAAGAAAATGACTACATTCTGCCTGTCTCATCAGTCAGTGCAATCTGGTCTTGGGCAGAAAATGGGGTAGCATGTACAGAAAAAAAGCCTTTTGTGTACTATACACTTACAGAACTGGTACAATAGCGCTAAATCTGCCTCTGGTGAGGACATCATATTATGTATTCGAGACCACTAATCTCAATTTACATCCAAAGAGTTGTGAATGTAAAAATTATATCCTCATCAGCAAAACCAAGTACCCAGCCTAGTACATTGCAGAATTTTTAAGACTGTGTACAATTCATGAAGAGATTAAGTTAATAATTTAACCACTGTTGACTTGTTCCAGGTTTATTATGTGGATCATGGCTTTTCTGATGTTGTTAGAAAAAGCAAGCTGCTTGAGTTGCATGAGAAATTTTTCAAACTGCCTTTCCAAGCAACCAAATGTAAATTGGCTGGTGAGTTTCAGCAATGGGCTTCATGATTCATTTGCATACTTGCATATAGGCTATTACACTATTCATATTTACACAGAAATGCATGTAGTATTGATGCATGTTACTGGATGTATGTTAGGCCTTGAAGCCTTTGCTCTGGAGCCAGCAGTGCTGAAAAAGTTTGACTCCATGGCAAGTGGGAAAATCCTACTGGCTGAGATCCTAGAGCGAGAAGACATTCCTTTGATGGTGTTATATGACACATCACAGGAAAATGACATTAATATCAATGCTTCCTGTCTGAAAGCTCTGCAAGAAAAGTCTTTAGAGAGCCCTCTGCAGGTACTCAACATAAACCACCAGTAGATCTTTGCAACTTGTTTGATGGTGCCATGGTTTGTAACATTGCACTGATTTCTGTCCCGTAGATAAATAGTGCCTACATGAATGTGAGTGTGACCAGTGTGTGTTCAGATGGAACATTCTACTGCCAGCTGCCCTCTCGTGGGTTGACAAAACTCACTGAAATCCTGGAGAAGTCAGAGAGCCATTTAAATAACCAGGTACAAAGGGCATAATGGGTGTGTAAGCAATAGACAATGCAAAACTGTATGCATTTGAGGTCTGGGCCTTCAGGAAATTCTGTGCCAGTAAAAAGATTATTTAATTTGAATAGCTCAAGCTTGTGGACATTACAGCCTTTAAAAAAAGGCTTTAGATTTCTACAACAGTTATTATATGGTTATTGATAAATAGTAGTTGTTTAACACTGGTACTTGCAAAGATTAAGTAGGATTATCATTAAACAGTTAAATAAAAATTAACTACTGATCATCCGCATGTAATTTTGAGTTCACAGAAATCTAAAGGGTCTATCAATTCCTCATTGCTTCTTTGAGCCAAGTGTATGAGCCAAGACAGCCATGGATTAAAGAACATAATCAGATTAGCAACTGTGTGACATAATCTGTAGTAAACAGTGAGATGCTGGTGTTAATTCTGTATGATGTACTTCAAATAGCACCTACATATTTATACATTTCAAAACTAATACAGAAAAATACAGGGGGAAATCCAGTATTCAAGTTAAATAGGATTTAAATATTCCAACAATTGCTTAGGAATGTAGAGCAACAATTTTGTCATGTACATTTTTACAATCCCTGTGTCTTGTCCACAAGGTCACATCAGAGTCACTGGTGTCGAGACCTTTCTGTGGAAAAAGCTGTCTGGCTCGATACAAAGGCAAATGGTCTCGAGTTGAGGTAAGAGAGAGTAGGCTTGGTCACATGGTCACATTTTCACTGTTTGAACAGGTTTTAAAAAGCTTCTCTCACAAAAGCTGAATTAAATGGCTTAAGACAAAAGGAAGTTACTGAACCAGATATGTTTGGTTCAGTCAAACTATGAAAATTTACTGTATATTGCACAAGTAGTATATGATAACAGCATGTAATTAAAGTGCATTGGGGTTAAAAAGACTCCTGGGAAATGATTAATGTGGTCAGTGTAGAAGTGTTGTTATTACATTCAACATGAAACTAAGCTCAACTCCCTCCTCCAAATGTGCAGATAACTAACCTGCATGGTAGCCGGGTGTTGGACATCCTGTTTGTGGATATGGGGGTGCAGGCATCTGTCGAAGTCATTGAGCTGAGAGAAATCCCGCAGCCTTTCTTACGTGACCTTATCACAATCCCACCCCAGGTCAGAGCGCAAGGTTGACTGCAAAGCAGAATTCATGTAAATGTGTTTGTTTGAAACATAACATAGTTCGTCAGGGTCACTGTAAATACGGAAATATTATGTGCATGCGTATATGATCATCTGTGTCTACCGCTACACAGGCAGTGAAGTGTTGTTTGGCAGACTTGCCTGTCAGTGTGGGCTGCTGGACTCCAGATGCAGTACAGTGGTTAAGAGACACAGCTCTCCATTGCAAAGACTGCAGCTTGAAGGCCAGTTCTTTATAAAAGCTATATTTTATTATAAGCTTTACATACGGAATCATTTTAAAGATAATTTCTATAATTTCTATTGGTGAGTAAATACATCAATATACATATATGTCTCAACTATGCGCTTACTGATTATTCTCTTTGTAATATTAGCTCTTGTTAAATAGTACTATAAGAGATTAGGTTCCATTTGAAATGAGTCTCAATGAGCCTTAATTTGAATCATCTTTTTTTCTCCAGATTGTTAGAGTGGAGGAGACCAAGCGCCTGGTCCATGTCTACCTGTTTACTAGTAAGAACTTCCATGACCCTAGTCACAGCCTAAACCATCAGCTTTCCAACTCGGATCTCTGGAAGCACCAGAATGATGTCTTCCTGAACAGCCAGGGATCTCTGAGGAGCCATAGTAGAACTATATCACCAGACACACCCCACAAAGCCCCCACCACTACCCCTACACCACCTTCTGGCACCTCCAGCCCAAGCACCATCAGAGCAGGAAAGGCTTCACACCCACCTAAGAGGTTGGCACCCCATTTAGGTTCCTGTAGCACCCTGTCTGGAAGTCTGACTCTGCCACCTGTTCTTGAGCTCCCTCAAATTGGACAGAACATGGATATTTATGTGTCAGTTGCATGCCATCCAGGCCATTTTGTGCTCCAGCCATGGCAGGATATGTACAAGCTGGTTATCTTAATGGAAGAGATGATACTGTACTACAACAAGACAGATGAGAAGACAGTCACAGTGGAAAAGAACCAGGTGTATGCAGCCAAAGTGGAGAACAAGTGGGTAGTTCGAAGTGTCATATTTATTCACAGTGTCAAAGACGTAATGCATGTGCAGAACTTTAGAATTCTGTATACGTTATTTTATTATACATCATGTTTAATCAGTCATTCATCCCAGTAGTTTCCCATGTCCCCTAAGATCTCCTCTGTCCCCTCCAGACCCACCTACACTGAGTATGAATGAATTAATTAAATATTTAGCACAAATCGTTTGATTGTGCTAAATTCATATAAAATATTCAACATTAATATTGTCGCAAAATAATTAATTATAGATCAAATTAATTTCCCTTTAGTCATTGTTTTTATCAATATATAATTCATAATTATACATTTCTCACCTTGTTACTTCCGGCACATACATTAGACTTTCAGCACCATACCATTTACCATATGAAACATATTTTAATTTGATTAAAAATGTTTGGTAAAATGTAATTCTTGAATTAATTATACACTGACTGCAGATGTAGTGAGTTTAGCATATCTAATTGTCTAACTGTAGATATTTGTCTTTGTCATTAATCTCCACTGAGCCTCATGCCCTGTATGGAGTTGTAATCCCACATGGAAACAGCATGATCTTTTTTTCACAGTTGGCATCGAGTGCTTGTGAAAGGAGTTCTGAGCAACGGTCTGGTGTCCGTTTATGAGCTAGACTACGGTAAGCATGAGCTGGTGAGCTGCTCCCTGCTGAGGCTCCTCATCCAGGAGTTCAGGCAGCTCCCTTTCCAGGGTATCACTGCTCAACTGGCAGGTAAAACAGCTCATTTCCTGAGATTGTTTCTCTGCTTTTGATTTTGATTTTCCTAATGATTGTTTGGCCTGTAATTATAAAGCTGTTATCTTTAGAGAACATCACCTCGATATAATAAAGATACAGTTTCATGTATGAAGGTTGGTACAGTAAACATTTTTTTTCTTCCACAAAGGATTAGATGAGTGTATGGAAGCTTGTTTCCGCCTCGTAAAAATGCGACTTTATTTCTCAGAATTGCTTTTTCCCCTGTGATAAACATCCACTAGATGGCAACACATTTGACCGCAGAACGTGAACCACTTAATGTGATGCATCTGTTATCGCGCTCTTTCAGCACACTTTCATCGCGGAGGTGTGTACATCTAAAAGTCTCATTAATTGGCGGACAGTTTCTTTGTCTGTAATAATCTCAGACATCCAGCATTTCTGGTGCATCCACCGATAGCCATGTTGACGTTCTTGTGCCTGAAGCTGTTCGTGTATAAAATATGCCACTTCTGCATCATCTGTTTTGTTGCGTCTACGCCACAACCGATTCCTCTGTAACGTTCTTTCAAGAGTCCGAAAGATTAGCTTTATGTTGTGTGACTCCTCCAATAAAATCAGAATTTGTGAAACCACAACGTAAATAATGCTCTATAATGTTATCCATGACCATACAGCAACGTCAAAATGAGTATTTGCGAAATATATGGTGCATTTCTGAGGAAAAATACAAGCAGGAAAAAAGTCAGAATTCCGAGATATAAAGTCAGAATGCTGAGAAACAAAGTCTCAATTCCGAGATTTAAAGTCGCAATTCTGAGATATACAGTCAAAATTCTGAGTTATTAAGTCTCAATTCTGAGAAATAAAGTCACAATTCCGAGATTTAAAGTCGCAATTCTGAGAAAAAAAGACGCAATTATCCTTTTTTTTATGAGGCGGAGCTTCCATATGAGTGCTATTCAGACTTTCATTATGGATATACACAAGATATTGTCTTAAAGGAACAGTCCACCCTGAATGAAATATTTGTCATATGTTTAGTAATTTGGTCATGTGTCACTGTTGGGCTCACAGCGAGACAGTGCTGGCACAGTTACAGTGACTTTTAATAGGAGAACCATTGTGGGTGATATAGGAAACATGAAAATAGACAAACATGTTGATGAAAGAATTTCATTGTAAATAGAAATATGGGACATCATTGGAGATCACATTAATTCTAATTGTATATCGTATGTACTTTAAGGGGTTTGTGGGGATGAGTAGTTTGTGAGACAGCATACCCTTTTTAAGGACTTGTATTTATATATTATCTAATTACTTAGTTTAGAATAGAATTTTAATATTTGCAGTCACTGTCAAAATGATGCACATTGTGAAAAGAGAAAGATACAAAACAAGCTTTGGAGACGAAAGCGACATCTGCTGGACACTGTGGGTTGTATGGAAATTATTTCCACCTTAAAAACTTAAATGTAATGTAATGGAGATTGCACTCATAACCAGAACTGCCA
>JAOTRN010000043.1:9229518-9247839 GCA_028566695.1 Bagroides melapterus | reverse complement strand
ATTTGTTTAGATGACATGGATTAAGACTCGCAACTGGTCCAGCCAAGCACTTCTTGTGTGTGTGTGTGTGTGTGTGTGTGTGTGTATGTATGTACGCGCAAGAGAAACAAACCAAGGCTTTATGGTTGGTCTTGAAGCTGAATGGGAGTGTTCAGAAACACGCTGTACAGATTGTTGCTACTTTGACACTTTATCCTATGAATAAAGGTTTATAAGGATGGATATAGCATGGTCGTTTATTGAGAAAAGGAAACAAGATTTTAAAATGCGCTACAGCAGCTAGGAGATTGGCTTTTTTTTTTTTTTATCAAATCACATACTCCACACTTTTCCATCAAAAAAAGACTGATCTCTGCACTTAAAAACTAAAACAACCTTTAGTTGTTTGTTTGCTTTTCTTGACTTTGACCTAACAACAGATTTTTTTTTTTTGACTGATAGTATTCTTGTCCATGACCTAGTGAACCAGTATGAGGATACATTTATTGATAAAGCCTTCAAAGTGCTTCTGTAACTCGCTCTGGAGACAGGCATCTGTCACATACTGTAAATATAAATGGATCTATGTTTTAAACTAACCATCTATGTAACTGTGACTGATTTACTGCATGAAATGGGATTTGTGGCTGCAGCACAGCAAAAGGTTATGTGAAGTCTTATATTCTGAATGGCACAACTTATTATCTATAGTTAAATTATTAATTGAAAGGATCTTGGATTAAACTTTACAAAACAAAAATATGGCGTGGATATGTGGACATCACAGCACAAACTGAAACAACTTAGAGGTCACTTGTGGACACCTGACCTTCACACTCTTATGTATATGTTGAGCATGCCATTCTAGGTTTCATCCTTTTGTAGTTATAAAAATCTCCACTATTCTGTGATAGCTTTCCAGGAGAGTTTGTGGTGTAGCTGTGGGAATTTGTGTTCCTTCACCCACAAGAGCATTAGTGAGACCAGGCAGTGATGTCAAGTGAAGAGGCCTGGGATGCAGTCAGTGTTCCAGTTCATTCCAAAGGTATTCAGATGTTTCAGTATTCAGTTCTTTCACTCCAACCTTGGCAAACTATGTCATCATGTAGCTCGCTTTGTTCATAGGGTATTATCATTGTGAACAATTGTGTATGTCTTACTTTGTAGCAACAATTTAGAGAAGAACCACACATGGATATCACAGGTGTCAACAAACTTTTACCATTATAGTATACAGTAATAACCTAAAATCTACACGCAAGCTACATGTATAATCTATGAGTTTAATTCCATCTACTATTTATTCTGTTTATATTTATCACAACAAACACTCTTAAAATACCTGATTCCACACATTCCTTTAATTAGAGTTCTTTGTTCCTGGAGTATTTTGTCGGTGTTTTTTTTTCTTCAGGAGCTAAAACACAGTTGCTTGTTAGGAAGCAGGACAGACGGTAGGGGGAGCAGTCACACAACACGCCCAAAACTCTTACAGCTGCTTTGTTTGCGTTAGTTTCATAATATATAAAGTTGCGTGGCTTTGAGGCTTCAGTCGCATACATCTCATAAACTTTCATTTATTTTAATCAGTCATGAAACAATACTCATACTTCCATTTGACTCATCTTTCTCAAGTGAAACACAGATTGAAAGATTTAAAAGCTGCTCGCTGATCATGGTTTTAACTGAAGCCGAGTTTGAAAGATTTGCTACTGTGTTAGTCGTAAGTTTTCTGTAGCTCACAGTGTAAGTTGATCATCGTAAGCTCATTGGAAACAGGTTTTGTTTCGGATTAGCTGATCCACCACGTGTATTATGTTACAGGCTAAAAATGAGAATTTAAATCGCAACAGACGGAAAATTCATTAAACGCAGTTCATAAACTTCCAGGTATTCGCAACAGTATACAGTATCCTCGCTGAAGTTGTCATCGTTTCGGCGTTGTTTCTTTTTCCTTCTGATTTCACGCTGATTAGATTGTTTATACTACATTTGTGTGGAGCTGTCTTTTCCCGGGAACAAACGTTGACTACACGAAATCTGTAACCCGAGAGACGTGCACGAGGCAAGTCCTGTTGTCGTGGCAACAAGCCTGCGCCCACACCTGGGTGACGTTCAGCCTAAGGCCCCGGTACTGCATGGGTTTATAAAAACAGGGTGCGTCTCAATCCGCTCCAGAGCCCTATAGGTGGTGAATCACTTTATCATGTGCATGATTAAGGTAAGGGTTTTGGTTCGCTACACATTAGGACACGTCTGATTAAAGAGAAAATAGAGAGCATCGATGATCCCTGGATTTTATAGTGCTTTCTGAGATTTTGTATTTTAGGCAGTGAAGGATTTTGAGAACTCTTAAAATGGTCCTGATCAGTGCCCTGACTACTGAACTAGGGAGCTGATTGAGATGAGTACGTGTTTATCCAGCGACTATCTAGATTTTGAAATGTTTGAACGAGGCGTGTGAACTGCATTTCGCTGCATTAAGCTGTCGTAAAGCTGCTGTAGTATTTAGAAATTTAGTTTTCTTCTCTAGAGAATTGCTTTTACGTCCATAAGCTTCTTTTGTAATATGGGTGGTGCTAAACCTTATTTTTTTTCCACCACATGGATTCATCTCCCTGCTGTGAGTGTATTTAGTAAGAGAAAAGCTTCATTCCAAACCCCACAAAGTGTAATGAGTAGTATGAATAGCAGTGACAAAGTGGGCGTGTCCCAAGGTGAAAAAAGTTTAACTTTATGCAAATAGCACTTTTGCAGCAACTACCAGTGAGGAGATAGTAGGAATAGTAGGAAACCTACAGTACTGTAGAATTTATAGTACAGCCATTGTAATCTACAGAATAAACGAATCCCTTCGGTAGCCGATATATAAGGTCTGATTGAAGGGAGAAATGGCTGTTTTGTTCAAATCCCACAGCTCAGTGTATCATCTTTTGCTGCAGCTTTGTGAATCTCTGAGGCTGTTAGATGCAGCTATACCACCATCCAGCGCTTGAGGTCTAATCTGTGTATTTTGTTCTCCAGCCTGTCAAAAAAATTTGGGGGATGAAAAAGATAGTGTTAGCATGCTATTCAAAGAATAATGCTGTGTATACACTTTATGGTGTTGAAAATTTCAGAATCACTGACCATTTCACACTATTTGACATGAATTTCTTGTGATCAGTTGTTCTTTGTAGTCAGGGAGTGCACACTTTTACCTGGAGATATCCCTCTCTGAAAATCCTATCTTCTTTTAAAATAAATGTGAGTAGTGTGACTGTCACTACTTTGCATGAAAATAAGAAAAAAAGAGAAATATGACAAAACATGGAGGACATTTTGATTGGGTAGGTGTGGGCAGCATAAATTGACAATGAACTTAGCTCATTTTTATGGGGTATAACATACTGTATTATTTTTAAGATTACTATTAGGCTTTTAGGCCAGATACCAGAGGGCTTCCTTTATCACTCCTGCCTAATACAGTATAACTGAGTTCAGAGAAATTCAACAATAGCTTTTCTCACTCACTAGGATGCTATAATGAGTTTTGTAGGTAAACAGCTTCTCAAGCATTTAAAAGGTCAAACAGCTGACTTTCATTTACTTGCTTCCTATAAAATTACAGAACAAATAAAGGGCAAATCTGTGCAATGATTTATAGTTTTACTCTTTCACTGTCTCATGATTGGAAGCTGACTCCTGCAAGACAGTGTATATTAGGACTTGTTTCATGTCTGAAGTTGGGATATGATGGCTTTGATATACTTAAGCAACTGTCCAATTCTTTTATATAGTATCTTTTTTACTACAGAGTATAGCTACAGTGCACCTAAATGTAAACACTGTAACTCCACCAATATGTAGCCCAGCGTGCCTTCATTAAAATCAGCAGCGAGGATGATGTTGATGCGTTTCTTTAGCTATTTGAGCGGATCGCCAGCTGGGAAGACTGCCCAAAGGAGGACTTTGCTCCCTATCTCTTGTGAAAAACCCAGTTGGCCTACTATGCATTGCATTGCATATGTGTGGAGGACTATAAAATACTCAAATTGGAAATTTTGGTGAGCAGTGGGTGAACCCCCAGACTCAAATGTAGCAGTCATTTAGCAGGTGGATATGGGCTGGTTCCTCTGGGCTCTACCCCAAGGGGGAAAGGCCTCCACATGAGATGCTGGAGATGGTTGGCAGGCTGCACGATGCACCACATTGCCACAACTAGAGTACCCACTATCACTGTGGAAGTGGACAGCCTCTGTCTGCCCTATTGGACTCTTGGGAGCACAGTGACCTTGGTCTGCCCAGCAGTGGGTCTCTTTTGGTTTTGTGTGTCCATGGCAATATACCATATGTGAGGTCCACACTGCACAGGTAATAGGAATTAAGATCAGGAATTAGGAGGGTGAGTGGCCACCTCTGGTTGGACTGATTCCCTACCAGTCCCCTTACTCTCTGGATGAGATTGGACGGTTTTCCCACCAAGGCTCCTACAAACCATTCTCAGCATGGCCACTCCAAAATCACAGAGGATCTGCATGGCTCTGCAAGAAGGGGAAGCTCAGACGTCGTCAGAAGTTGAGACACCCAGTATTGTTACTAACACATTTGGGTGTATACCATGAGGTATTCAGAGAATTGAGTTTTGGCCAGGATTAGAAAGAAGACGACAGGCTAAAGCACTGTTGGGGCCAGGTTAATTGAAAAAGGAAGAGAAGGTAGACCGAAAACAAGGTGTGCCCTTATCCTACTTTGTGGTGCCCAGAGGCCTACTGTACCAAGACACAGACTGGTGCAGCCAGCCCTGTGAACTTCTTGTTGGGCCTAAGTCTCAGACCTCTGCAATAATGCGCCTGGTCCTTCTCTTTGGGCAGCAACCTCAAGGACTGCTAGATGTGGTCTGGCAAGCCTGGGAAGAGCAGACATCCTGTAAAGATCCCTGTTATGTGCAAGAGATGCGAGACTGAATTGACTATGTTGCGACTATTCTGAGGGAGCACATGGAGGCAGCCCTATGGGAACAGCAGTGGGCATAAAAGCAGGGTCCAGCCAGTTACCCCCTGCAACAGTTGAGTAAGCATGCAAACAATCAATTATACCGTATTAACCTGCTTAAAACATGGAAAGAACCTGCCCCCATTGTGTCTGCATTTGCCATCACCCCACAGATCCCATGGAACATGCCTTGGTGTGCAGAGTGATTGATCTCTGTCGTAACAACAAGATCTAATGGAACTGGTGGACCAGTAGAGGCAAATGTCTTCTCCTTGGGCTCACCACTCACGTCTCATGGGCTCACCCACCTGGTGATCAAGACCCCTCCAGAAGGAGAAACAATGGTCATACAGGGTCCCCAAAGCCTGCTGTCACACTAGAGAGGAGGAAGTGAGGAGAATGCTGCAGGATCATTGAGGAGTCCAGCAGCCCCATCTTCATTGTGCCAGAACCAGACGGGAGCTTGTGCCTATTCAGTGACTTCTGGCTTCTGACTTTTTAAGCTTAACCAGGTCTTGTCCTTCAACAGTTAACTTCTTCCCTTGAGTGGATGACCTAGTGGAGAGGTTGGGGAGTGCCTGGTTCATTTCCACCCTGGATTTAACCAAACGGTACTGGCAGTTTGCCTTAGCCCCTGATGCCAACGAAAAGGCCGGACTCATGCCCACCCTAAATAAATGCCAACTGGGGCTGACTAAGGGACAGTACCTGGGGTTTGCTCATGGCACACAATAAAAAAAGTCACACGTGTCCCTTCACCAAGAAGCAGGTATGTGCCTTTCTGAGGCTGGTTGAGTTTTATGGATGCTTCGTGCCTAACCTCTCCTGTAGCTGCCCTATTTCAGATTGTATAAGTAAAGGCCAGCTGAACCAGGTGCACTCAACCACCACAATGGAGCAGGCAATCCAACAGCTGAAGGAGGCCTTCACCAGTGCACGGTGCTCTGGAACCCTGACTTCAGCCTCCCCTTCCTAGTGCACATGGACACATCAGAAACAGGACTTGGTGCTGTCCTCTCCCCAGTATTCCAAGTGGAGAGGACCCTCCTCTACATCATCAGCAAATCTGGCTGAGAGATTCTACACTGCTATATAGTGGGAAGCCCTTGAAATTAAGTGGGCTATCGAGGATCTCAGGTACTACCTGGCTGGGCAGTACTCCACCCTGGTGACCAACCATGCCCCACTTTAGTGGATGGCTAAAGACACCAATGGTATAGTAACTTGATGGTTTCTATTGCTGCAGGAATTTAATTCCAAATCCAACAAAGAGCAGGGACCCAACAGGGGAACACAGTGGTCTGTCACAATGCCACAATGGTCTGTCGCAATGCCACAATGGACAGCACCAATTCAGCACCCCCAGTGTTATGGACAGCCAGGAAGCCCATAGCTGTGGGGTAAGGGCTGCTAAACCGTGTCAAAATCCCAGTGGCCTATCAGTGTGGTGCTACAAGTGCCTCCAGCGAGGTAACATGTCATGCTGCCTGTGAAGTAATGTGCAAATCTCCTTTCTTTTGTATGCAGAGCAGCCACAGAGGAAGACACATAAGTAGAAGACGATCCTTAAACCCGCTGCACCCGACCAGCCTCCTGGGTCCCATTTCAGCACCACTCCTTACACCCAGAGCCCTGCACTTAGCCAAGCACACTGACTTCACCGATCGAGCACGCCTTCCTTTCCCCCACTTTCCCTGTGCACTTACATTCACAAGGAAAAAATTGTATTTTTGAGACTGCTAAATAATTAAAAGCACTGAGTTCACCCTATCTTTGCCTCTGGTGTATCTGTGTTCAGCCCCTTGTAGCCCTGAGTTGCAAAAACATAAGCACAAAATAGCAGAATAAATGATGCTTCTACACTAGTGTTGTAGTGTTTCAGAAGAACAGCTGCTATAAAAGGGCGTTTCAATTTTATAGCCTTTATGCCTGTGTGTGTGTGTGTGTTTTTTTTTTTTTTTTTTACAGCTTTGTATTCTGAAATTGCATATGCTTTAAAGTCAGCATCAGTATTTTTGGATATTTTTCCTGTGTTCCTTTTGAAGCGTTTCGGGGCGGATGAATGGTATTGGGTCTGCTAAAAGGATCTGACTGACAGAGAGAGGAAAAGTGAGAGGGCTTATGAGGGGAAGCAGGGTCCCGTCTCCCACGAGAGCCGCCGCATAGCCAAGAACTGACATAATATCTCCTCACCGCCACAAAGAGCACATCGCTAACCCTCAGTGGAGAAGCTGCCAGCGCAGCAGCTGCCAAATGCAATAACACTCTCCCCCACCTCCTCCTCTTCCTCCTCCTCATCGCACACTCTCTCTCCTTGCTCCCTTGCTGATCAACAAACCCCATTGTTTATGTGATGCTGTTATCGTTGGTCCCAGTTCAAAAAAACAAAAGAAAAAACCTCCAGGGCCCCAGCCATGCAAAGGACTATTAAAGCAAAGAGCAGAAAAAAGAGCAACCGAGAAGAGAACAGAATTCCTTTCATTCCAAGCATGGTGTTTTCCAGATTCCTGAAGAGGTGACGGTCACAGTTCTACATGGAACGATTCATCAAAGGGGAACATGGAGGAAAAGCAAGAAAGTTTGTTAGATAATAAGAACCTTACACACTGTCAAATGTAGCACTTTGAATGCTTTG
This sequence comes from Bagroides melapterus, assembly GCA_028566695.1. Classification (NCBI taxonomy): domain Eukaryota; kingdom Metazoa; phylum Chordata; class Actinopteri; order Siluriformes; family Bagridae; genus Bagroides; species Bagroides melapterus. The sequence continues at coordinate 9,240,251 of JAOTRN010000043.1, read as the reverse complement.
TCATCACATGAATTCATAAAACTAAATCAAAGACATTGGCTGAAGTCATTTTGGTGCACAGCATAAGCGACATCAATCTTACATTAACATGTTGTTACATCTGCCGTACACACAGATGTTTATTTTTTCTTTTTTGAAATTTTCAGGTTGTGTAAGCTGAGAGAGCAGGGAATGGTGAACAAGCCAACATGACTGAGAAACAACGGGAAAGATTTCCATTGGGGAATGAAGAAATAAATGCACAAGCAGCCTCCAGGCACGAACGGCGTTGTCAGATTAGAAGAGAACAGGAAGAGCGAAAGCAGTTGATATGTGCTTTGGGACGTTTGTGAGAGAACAATAACAAGAGCACTGAGAAAACCAGGCTTTTGGAGAGATAACCTCTTTAATTAATAACAGTGAGAATGACTTGGAGTGTATTTTTGATCAAGTGCTTTTGTGCTGCTTGTTCTTAAACAAAAGAAGCTGTTTGAGGACTAAGATCGACTGCTCCATGTCTGTTTATTACAGTTTTGTGAAATAAAAAGAGAAATATTTTATTTGCTTGTAAACTCACACACAGACACTCATGACACATTTACATGGTCAGCTTTGAGGTTCTTGTTCTCAGCACTGAATATTTCTTACTCTAAGAACAATGTAAGTGCAGTATGGCTGCATTCTTGGGTTACCAGCCTAGGAGAGCAGATAGTATGAGTATTCAGCAATGTCTGGAAAAATGAGCTCTGGGAGGTAGGCCTCTTTGTCCCTACTGACATGGCCATGGGCCAGAGAGAGAGAGAGAGCATTTTTAGAGACAGAATCCTGCACACACACACAGCCCATTTGCTGCATTTACAGTGAGTGTGCATAAATGCAAAACTTCTTATGAACCGCAGACCAAAGCTATGGTAAGCAAAGGGCTGCTTCTCTGTTTCTAAACTTATCCCATTTTTTTAGTTAGTAGTTTAGTTAGTAGATCTAATGTGCGTATGTATGGCACTGAGAATTCAGAGTTGGGTGCATGCATCTGTTGAGTTACATTTTTATGGCCTTTTCAGTAAACAGGCAGAAAAGGTCAAACATAGCGAAATAGCAATCCCAGGAGAGCCAGTGATTAAACTCTGGCAAGTGATGAGATGACAAATGAGAAAACTACCATTCTGAATAGCAAGCAGTATGTTACTCAGATGTTGCAATGTACAGCGGGACAACGTAGACTATATATACATGTTGACGTTACAAAAAAAAGAGGCGCAACTGAGGAGTTTGAAGTGAGAGCGGCAGAGATTCAGGCAGGAGGACATCTACATAACTTCTCTAGTAAAGAGTGTGTGAAAATGGAATTCAGGAAGGTGTAAAATTGCAAAATTGTAATTTTGGCTGATGTGGATATGTTAAGGGATAGATTATGTGATAAAGGCAAAACTAGTGTGAAGTGTATTCAAGTTAAATCAAGTCAAGAAGCTTTTATTGTCATTGTATTTAAACCATATATAGTTTACGCAGGACACAGTAAAATGAGACAACGTTTCTCCAGGACCATGGTGTAACATAGAACAAAAGACAAAGGACAGAGCTACATAGAACAACATAGAGCTAAGGACATAGCTAAGTTAGTCCTAGCTACATAAAGGGCATCTGTGCAACCTAGGGCAAAAAGAGCAAGACAAAAAACAGACAAACAATACCAAAACACAAGACAATACACAGACAATACACAAAGCAGCACTGACCAGTGGACATACCGTACTGTTCAACAGAGGTTACCTACTATACTGAAATAGTATATTGTATTATGTAATCACAACTCAGTTCAGTAAGTTCAATTTTATTTGTATAGCACTTTTAACCATGGACATTTTCACAAAGCATGTCTTTATTGAAATAGATTAATTCTAGATATAAATTATACTTTATAAAGGTATCAGTAGCGGCTAGAAGTGCCTGTGGTGTGGAAAAACTCCCTGAGATAATAATAGAAAGAAACATTGAGAGGAACCAGGCTCAATTGGGGAACCCATCCTCATCTGGGTATCACAAAGGATGCACAAGATAGTAGATAGAACACAATTATATGTATGGTTTACATCCAGTACTCTGATGAATGAACTTAAAGCTAAAAACGATGCTATCCCTTGCCATTGAATCAACGTCAGTTATTGTAGCTTCTCTCATCCAACTTTATAAGGAACTTGGCTGGAAAGTTGTTCCAAGCACGTAGGAAAACTTTTTCTTTGCAGATTTTGGCTCTTATTTCCTTCTGTCTCAGCAGGTCACTCTCTTAATTATGTTATTCTCCAAAAGTGGTCAATTACTTAATGAGTTTCTTTCCTTAATGACAAAAATGCACGGTGCTGTAACAGTAGTTGTGGGAAACAGAGGTCTATTTTTGTACATTGGTTCAAGATGCAGAATGTACAATATTGAATAAGTTATGCATTGAGCGCTTTACAAGGAACACCTGTACACATTGGAATTATCTAAATCAGCCAATCATATATCTGCTTTGCAGTGCAAGAAATCATGCATATATAGCCAGCAACTTCAGATAATGTTCACATCAACAATGGAGGGAAAATGTGTATTTCTGTACCTGATGATCTTGAATCTTTTACACCCAACAGTCTCCAGAGTTTATTCAGAATGGTCTAATACAGAAAAAACCTCACTGATCAGCAGTTCTACAGATGGAAACACCTTGTCGATGAAAACGATGTAGAATGGACAGAAAAGCTACAGTAACTCAGAAACCACTATGTACAATTGTGATGATCAGAAAAGTATCCCAGAATGTAAATCTTGAGGCGAATGAGCTACAACAGCAGAAGACCAAGTCGTGTTCCAATTCTGTCAGCCAAGAATAGAAACTTAAGTCTTCAGTGGTCATTGGCTCACCAAAACTGGACTGTTGGAGACTGGAAAAATGTAGCCTAGTCTGATGAATCTGGATTTCTGCTAAGGCACACAGATGATAGGATCAGAATTTAACTCTGACTGCATGAGTCCATGAACCCAACCTGCCTTGTGTCAACAGTGCAGGCTGATGGAGGTGGTGTAATGATGCGGGGAATGTTTTCTTGGTGCACTGTGGGTCCGTTAATACTAATCAATCATCACTTGAATGCCACAGACTACTTGGATATTGTTGCTGATCATGTGCATCCCTTCACAGACACAAATTACCACCTTCTAGCTACATGGCTACATTACAAAGCTAAAGTCATTTCATAAACATGACATCATGTTCAAAGTTCTTCACTGGTCTTCCCAATCACCAGATCTGAATCCAGCAGAATGGTAGATTCACAGCTTGAAAGTGTGTGATAAAGTCATGTCAACATGGACCAGAATCTCAACTTGTGGAATCTCTATAGATATACCTATACATTTGAGTCCTACCCAGTATTATTAAAGTATTCCTAATAAAGTGCTTCATGTGTGTATCTTTGTACACGTTAGCACAGTAATAAACCTAATTTTTTGTGAGACCTTCATTTCAAAGTAATCTTGACAGGTTTTCCAAGTATAGAAGTATATAGGAAAATATTAAGCACAGTAAGTTATAAGGGAATGATTAGCTTTCTGCTATGAAGAATATGTTTATTTTATATGGACCCTTCTTGTCTTTTGCCTTGGGTTACTGTTCTTGTCAAACTGCTAGCGGTAACCACAGCATGATCATCCATCCTCACTGAAAACATACTGGGGAAGATGTCTGCCATTAAACGCTGACAATTTCAGCCATCAAAAAAGTTCCACTCCATATCACAGCAATCAGCCACAGTAAATTCCACAGAAACCTCTTTAACCTTGTTCTTTTATGAGTTCCAATGGCTTTTATTCATATTTCCTGGCAAAGGCATATAACTTTGACCTCAAGAAGAAAATAACAATAAATGGGGAAGCCTCCAGGCGACCAAGTGAGAAGTTTGTGGACGAGGAGGTGGTGTACAATGGCAGTGAGAGTCACTTGAATGCCAAGAGTCAAATATTTCTAGAAGAAAAAAAGCTTGCAGTTAATCAAGATTTTATGAAATCAAACAATGAATGGTAGACAAAGAAAATTTGATTTTATGAAATGCTGTTGGGGTTTCAGAGATTGCATTCAGTGGAAAATGTCCTTTGGACATCAATTTGTTTTCATTAGTCCTTTGTTTAGGGCAAAATATTTGTTTTCATTAGGGGTCTGCCTTTTGTCTTCCTGGTCAAAAGTAAGCAATTCTGATTCATGCACCATGTTCCACACAATACTATGCTTAGCAATGCTTTGTGTTTTCTGCAAATTGGTTTATTGTCTTCTCACGAGCTTCTTACATATGCAACCTACAAACAAATACATAAACCATTCAGCCATTGTCACCAATAGTTCTTCATTACAGCACAGTGGAAAACAAAAAATTGTATAATCTGGAAGATGCAAAGGAAACTGTGGAATATTGGATCTATGACTGGAACATGGTGCTGTCCATTGCTGGCTTGAATGAAAACATCCTGCAATGTGACTGACTCAGATGTGCCAAGGAGAGTTAATAAGTTCATGCTTGAACACACACACAGCCCAGGACACACTAAAAAACCAGACTGTAGATGTAAAGTTTGTTAGGTTTAGGTTTTACTGTGGATACTTTGTCAGCAAGAATGATCTTTTGAGGTCATTTGGTATTATGAAGCGCTCATTAACTTTTATATATATTTTATATCCACAAATTTGCTATATAAAGCTATAGGATGTGAGATTTTTCATTTTATTTACTGGAGTTATTATGATTTAGACATACTTTTCAGTATGTCTAAATCATAATGACTCCAATAGGGTAATAACATGCCATTTAGTATGGTATTAGGCAGCTTGGGACATGGTTCAAAAATGTGCAACTCACAGATGCTCAGCATTTCAGAGCTGTTATGAGTAGAAAATATTTTTTATGTGCAACAGTATGACTGTCACAGTTACAAAGGCTTGTCTTTTAGCTTCCATTTCTTCATCAGTCATTCATTCATTCACTTATTTCATATCTTCTGGTGGACCTGACAAACTGAAATGGTCAGCTCAGACTTCTCAATCAGCTTTTCTTGAGGGATCACTGGAAGTTCCAGAGCCAACTGTGAAAAATAGTTTTTCATCACATCCTTGGCCTTCCCCATGGTTGGCACCAATAGGGTGTGACTGATGCAAGTCTAATGGGAGCTGATGAAAGGATCTTTGCAAGGTGCCCAAGCCACCTCAACTGACTTCTCTTGATTAGAAGGAGTCTCTATTCAGGAACAGCTCTACTCCAAGACTCTTCCAGATGCCAAGCCCCTCTCAGTAAGCCAGAAAGCCTGTGGAAGAACCACATTTCTATTTGATACATACACAAACAATAGTCAGAGTTTTCCTTCTTCAGTCTTGAAACCTCTTGAAAGCAACCATCTTCTTTACCAGGAAAAGGTCCAACTGTGAGGCCCTCAGCTGTGAACTGTTGAATATTCCCACTCCTATGGGAACTACAGAGTAGGAAAGAGACCACCCCTGACTGAGAAGTTTGGTCCCAGAGCCTGTACTGTGTATGGAATTATGGTTAACTTTGTCTAATCCATACCTTTTTGGCTCACACACTCATTCAGGTTATTTTCCTGCCAGTGTAATGGTATCCCACATTTGCAAAAAAGGTCCATTGCAAAGATCTAGTCCATCTAAAATGGACTCCCAAAAGCGTAGAAACAGAGCTAAATGTTTTTTAAGTACCCTTGAATTCATTTTTAACAGATAATGTCTCTTGGGTGGTTGATTCCAGTGAGATTAGAATGCATGTAAAAATTGCTAATACACAATTCACACTTTCCATTTAAACCAACGCAAAAATAAGAGTATCAAATAAAAAGTTACTGTCGATAAGTCTGCTCATGTTTGAGTGTAGTTTCTAGTGTCAGATTATTAAAAGGGTATGAAACATTTTCAGGGTGCTTTGAGGAAACTAGCAGACCTTGTAGGGACTTGTAGTCAACACCTCTCAGAGCCTAGTGATGTTGCTTAACAAAATAACAGTAAAGCCTTCAGCACATATGGATGACTCTGCTGAAAATGCTTACGTATTGTGTGGGGAAATCAGTCTAACATAATCTATCCTATGAATGGCTACTAGAGATCCTTCAACATTATTCAGTTCAGAGTACTATTTGCAAAATAAGGAGCTTCAAATTCAGCAGCATTTTATATACAAAACTACACAAGCAGCAGCCCAGATCCACTCAAGACTTGTGAAAAAAGCATGTGAATAAATCAATCATTATGATGTCAAAATGTGGGGGTCAAAAACTATATTATGCTGTACTATATTATGCAGAGATGGATGAACATAATGCTTGCCTTGGAATATTGTAAAGTGTGTAAGAGTAGGTTTATGATTTCAGTATTTTTAAAATTTCCTGCTGAGACCTGAATGTGAGTGGCCTTATTCGAGGTGTTTTTTTTTTTTTTTTTGAGTGTGCAGGTTGCCTAACATGGCTATTCACCTGAAGAGAGAGTAGGTTACAGGATCAGGTGTGAATGATGCATTGCTGCTAGATGAATGAGGCTTTAGAGGCTTCTCACTGTCCCACCCACTAGCCGTCTTCCACAGAAACTGACCATTCCTCTGCTAACTCCACGTCTGTGGCCTAAACTCAGAGCACATGTTTTGCAAGTCTGGCAAAGGCCCAGACCAGAGCTTTATTCTGCCCCTGGCAGCACACAGATTAGGCCTGTAATTACAGGCCTGGGTTTGGACTGAGCTTTGTTTGAGAAAATGGAGAGAGGTGGTGGGTGGGGGGAGTGATGTCATCTATGGTTTGGAACGACACTGCTCGTGATCTTAGCACCGGTATTGGCTGACTCTGCTGAGTGCAGCACAGAGGAGCAGCGATGAATAATATGTTTCCGATATGGCACTTCTTGAAGGTTAATATGGTACGACCCGTATAGAGGAATAGATGCCAATGATCAGGCAGGCAGTCATATCAGCAGGCACTGTAAGTAATGATTGTACCTGACAGGCTGTCATGACGACAGACTCTGATTCAATGCAGATAGATATCTGAGAACAGTTTTTCCTAAAGGCAACTGACTGAAGTGTCAAAAATTCATCCACACCCCAGCCAGATTGAAAGTCCAGAAAAGGCTCAATTTTTTTTTAATTTATTTATTTTTACAGCCTGTTGCTTTCAGTGTTTTATGAGGCATTGTTAAAAAAATGTGGGCACCCAGAGAATTTATATAGCAATCCCACTTTATTTGTTATCCTTTCTTTCAACAATATTTGGATGAATCAGGCCCCAATTCAGAGCACTGTTAAAACAACAGAGATTAAGTGCACTTGAGTAATCTTTTCACATCTTGAGGGGGGGAGATGCGCTCTGCCCATGTAAACGTGGAGCTCAGAGTTAGGGGGGGACAGTTGGCCAAAAAAAAGTCCAGGGAATGTAACTTGAGCTGCAGTTGGGGAATTAGTGCGGGGGAGCCTTCACAGCCCTGTTTTCCAATCTCTTCATCGGATGTAACACACAGACCTGATTTGCTGAAGAACAGCAATGGATAGTGACAGATAGAGGAAATGAACAATAGACCGGTAAAGAGAGGCATGTCAGTAAACGTGCCACAGGATACGATATATTATATCTGATAGACCTTTTTTTCTTTTCCTTCTTCTACTTTCTTGTGCTGTTTTCTATACGATTCCACAGCACTACTTTTCTCCATTACGTCCTTGTTTATCTTACCTTTTCTTATCTTTCTTATTATTCTTCAATCTCCGTTTCAATCAGTTTTATCTGTATGTTTCGTGTCTCTTTAGTAAAAAAGGAAAGAATGAGTGGGAGGATGAGCAGAGGAATGGAACTCTAGACCTTTGTAATGTGTGCAGTTGAGGAAAATAGTTGTGACCTTAAAAGGGTTCAGAGACCTTCTGGTCTAAGCCTCCTCAACTCATTCTCAAACTTCCACCTATCAACTCCTTCTTTCCTTATTTCCCCCTTGCTTACTGTGTCTTGAATATGTTGTTTAGGACCTTTTGTCTTTCTCTGTCATGCTGTTTATATCAGTGTGTGTAGTGTGTTAGTAGCATGGTGTCCAGACATGTCTTGAGGCACCCTGTTTGTTTTTTCTTGGTCAGTATAAGTTGGATCTTGGCCAACACTGAGCGTCATTCAACCGTTAGTAAGTTGAGTGCAATTACAAGACAGTTGTCACGAATCCACCCTCTCAGTGTGCGTTGTGGTTCCCAGCATGAAGAATGTTACTTCATGTGTTTTGTTTAATACGCCACTGTGCTCATGGTTCTAGTCCTGTTTTTGTCCATGTCTCTGTCTCTGTCCTATCATTTCTCCTATTGTGCACATCTGTTCTGTGTTAGTTCATGATTAGCTCCCTTCATGTATCAGTTGACTGTATTGTGCATAATGTCATGGTTTTGTTTGTAATCTGGTTTAATACTATGGTTGCTGATTATGGATTTATTTTGTGATACCATGCCTGCTTTTTTCTTGATCCCTTTGATGGATTCTAAGTCTTGTAGTTTTTACTCCTAATAAAGTTCACACAGGCTTTACACACTTGCACCCAGCCTCCCACTTCCCCCAAATTAGACACATGAAAAGTGTCAGCAAGAAAAACTGTACCTTTATATACAAATGGTATATTCTACTGTATATATATCTGTGTGCTCTTGCTGTGTGTAGGTTTTTATGCAGTGTACTCTATAAACCACTGAAATGTGGTTTTCTAGGGGTGTTTATCCAGAAATGTGATGTAATCTCGGATGTTTTCAGCTTCTAAAACTGATTACATCAAAAGCTTCCTTTTCAGAATGTATCTCAGTCAGAGGAAGTGCGAGCCAAAGCAGGAATCCAGTGTTAAAATTCATTAAGTGGAAACAGATAGAGAGAAAAAACAGGCAAATGAAAACAATGGAAAAGGCAGAGAGTCTATCAGAGCTTTGGCAGAGCCGACTGGGTCAATCTCACTCTTTCCATGTTATGGTTTCATGGCCAAGGAACCACATCCGGTCCTGAGTCTCTATATCTTTTCCTAGCTCTTCTTTCTTTCTCTCTCTCTCTCTCTCTCTCTCTCACTCACTCACTCTCACTCTCTCAAATCTTGACTTGAATTTCAGATGAAAAAATAACCTAGATGGAGGTGATGAGATTTGAAGAAAAGAAAAAAAAAGCCCAAAAAGGCAAATCCTAGAGAATGTTGTGAATGATTTCCTGTTTTTTTTCTTTACAACCACAAAACCAAAATGTTCAGAATGTTCTGGAGTGACTGAATGCCATCTGCCTTTGGTTTTGATGCATGAGCTCACTGTTCAGGAAAGGAAGATCATTCCCACAACACAGCCACCGTGAGTCAAATGTCAGCCAAACTCTCTAATGCCAAAGCAGAGCCAAAAGGAAAGAGGCCGAGCAGAACATAAAGCAGAGGGATAAGATGAGAGGGCTCTGAAGAGAGGAAATCCTCCCTAGAAATGGAAAAACAGGTTATCTGGTGAACAGGACTCCAGGAACACTGGTGTTTTTATTACAAAAGACTGAAGAACGAAGAAGTGTGCATTCGTCTGATTCACTGGGGGTTTTGGTACAGGGAGATCTATTGTTTAAGCCAACAGCCCACCTGCTTGCTACAATAGAGACACTGTATTTATGCAGTACAACAATTTCTTTCTCTTTGCCTCTCTCCCTGTTGCTTAGCTGACTCACCCGGCTGTTGTTTGTGACACCAGCTGTCTTTGACCTCCCGACCTTTCACCCTTCACCTCGCTATCTGCTCAGTGACACACAAACATGGTGGCTACTGCAAAAAAAACCCAAAACACTCTTAAAAACCAAGACTATTAATTTAGTTATTATGATATAAGCACATCTGTTTAATATCTGTTTCTGTAAATATATAAGTATATCTTACTGAGGTATAGGAAGTAAAAATACAAATACTGTCATTTAATTCCTTTTATCTAGCATATGCCTTGCAAAAACGGTAGGAAATTTAAAATAACATTTTAAAGTAATAAAGTTTTTCTCATAATAGACACCTAAGGGCCATCTGAGAATTCTGTCAATGCATCTGTAAAGTTTGTTTACATGTGACTATCAACTGTTAACAGATTGTTGATTTATAAATACTTATAAATACTATGTAGTTTATAAATAATTTTGACCAAAGAAATTCTATTAAAAAAATCTATAGATCAATAGATTTACTATTGATTATTTATTATACAATCAATAGATTATTATCTGTTGTTAATGGCATGAAATGAAGCCAGACAGGAAGACTCATAAGTTGCACATACAGAACAAATAAAGCTAGAATATTGATAGAAAACATTGTAGATGATAAAAGAAGAAAAAGAGCACAGAGTCTTACCCAAATACAATGCAAAACCAGCAAGATGCACAAAAAGGCATACATAAACAATGACCTTGTTTTGAAATCATTTTGAGTAACTTTAAAGACTCATGTAATTTACCTAAGCAGTGTGTTTGATTCATCTTGAGCGCTTGTGTTACTATTAACCATTAATTTGTGAAGATAGACACCCAAACACTATCATCAATCAATAGTGATTTTAAAAGGAAGGAGGATAACAGATGATGCTCTCTTTACCCCTCAGCTCCCCCTTCAACACCCACACACACGCCTTGCCACGCGAAAAGCTTTTTGTGTGTGTCAAGGGGTGGGGTAGTCCAAGTCCATAACGCCAAGCTCAAACGCAAAGGCAGTTAAGTAAGTGTGTGTG
>JAOTRN010000043.1:9165947-9177124 GCA_028566695.1 Bagroides melapterus | reverse complement strand
TCTCTCTCTCTCTCTCTCTCTCTCTCTCTCTCTCTCTCTCTCTCTCTCTCTCTCTCTCTCTCTCTCTCTGTGTGTCTCTCTCTCTCTCTCTCTCTCTCTCTCTCTCTCTCTCTCTCTCTCTCTCTCTCTCTCTCTCTCTGTCACACACACACCCACACATATAGACACATATATATATATAGACAGACTGCACACCCTCATGTTCCCTCTTCATGTCTTTGTGGGTTTGCTCTGTGATCCTTTTGCACTTACTCATTATACCTACAAAGTCTCTCGTTTCTCTTGTTCCTTCTCGCTGAGTGTCATGTGTCCGATTCGACAAGTGTGTCCGTGTCCATGTGTGAGCTCGCTGAAAGCCTAGCTTACGTCCGCATAATACTCCCATTCTTTACACGAGTACAAGCCCCATCTCTGAGTGTATCTTTCTAGTGATAATAAGCCGAGGTGTTGGTATGGTAGTGATCTCAGTCCTGCCAGTAGGATCCTGTGCCGTCTGTGATATTTTAGCAATAACATGAAATATGGGGCAGTTTTTTTTATATGTAGAACATTAGTTTCAGTTGTCTGTTTGAGGGTTTTTGTGCATATTGCACCTGCTCAGTTTCATATGTCATTAAAGGAAAAACAACTTGCAATATTGGCATAAAAATCAAGAAATAAAAAAAAAACTGAGAAATATTCGTATTTTGTCTTCTTTGCTTCCTGATTTTTTTTTTTTTTTGTACATTTCTGAAAAAAGAAATCTTCGTCTTTAAGCAGTTGGTTTGCCTGATAAATTTCCCACAGTATCACATAGTCGGCTTAATCCACATGACGGTGTTTAAATAATATTCAGCCTACTAGCCACTCGACATACTAAACACAAAAAAGCTGTTAAGCGAACAGGTGCACTGACTCATGGGTAATGTCACCGGTGCCTTGTCCGAGCGCCATGCTAATCCTTTACTCATTACCTCAGCTCCACTAAGGCCGTTAAAAGCCATCTTCTGCACCTCATGATTACTTCAGAGCAAGGGAAAGTATTCCACATGAGCACGTGAGCGGCGCTAAGCGTTCCACAGACACCCAGAAACGTTTCCATTTAGCTGCCCAAACATTTTATTTGGTGTGTGTATACACAAGAGCACCCAATTCAGAGCGCTTAAAAGCTTTATTTAATCCTTTGTCCTTCAGAAGGTAGCCATTTCACGTTCCAGTATTTATTGTTGAAAGATAAGAGGGAGAAAAAAAAAAAAAATCTGACAGAGATTACGGGTTATACAGCAACCAAGCTAATCCTTTTGGTTTAATATCTAGATGTGTTAAACAACTTAGAACTTGGCACCTTTAATAACAGACCATTATTTAGGTGAGCTAAAGTATTGGCACAATGGATCTTAAAGCAAATGACATAAATACACTTAATATTTGGGTGTCTATCCACTGCATCAAGCTAGTGAGCCACAGACATCACCAACCTGTACATTCTTCTTTTGTGATGCTTTTCCAGGCTTTTACCACAGCTTCTTTCAGTTGCTGTTTTTTTTTAGTGTTTTCCTTCTTCAATCTTCTTTTCAGGAGTTGAAATGGAGGCTCAGTTCAGTTCAGGTCTGGTGATTGATGTTGGCAGTCTAAAACCTTCCACTTTTCCCCCGATAGAGTCCTTTGTTGTGTTGTGTCAATATGCTTTAGACTTATGTCTTTCTGCATGTCGAAGTTCCTCCCAAGTAGATTGAATGCATTTCTTTCTAAATCGACAGACAGAATGTTTCTGTAAACTTCAGAATTTATTCTGCCTCCGTCATGAGTTCTGTTATTAATAAAGATTAGTGAGAATGTGCTAGTGTTGTGTGACAGAAGAGTGTCAGCAAGAATCAAAGGAAAGGTGTACAAGAGTGGAGTGAGACCAGCGATGATGTATGGGTTAGAGACTGTAGCAGTGAGGAAGAGACATGAGGCGGACGTTGAGGTTCTCTTTAGGAGTGACGAGGATGGACGGGATTAGGAATGAGGACATCAGAGACTCAGCTCAGGTTGGCTGTTTTGGGGACAAGGTCAGAGAGACTAGATTGAGATGGTTTGGACATGTGAAGAGGAGAGAGAGCTGCCAGGTAAGAGGGTGTGAGGAAGGCCAAAGAGGAGATATACTGTATGGATGTGTTAAAAGAGGACATGAAGATCACTGGTGCGAGAGTAGAGGATTCCGAGGATGGAAACAGATGATTCACTGTAGAAGAGTGAGAATGTTCTAGAAGCAGCCCAGGCCGTGTTACTACCTTCAATGTCTTTCACTATTGAACTGCTATGTTCTGGATCTTGAGCAGATCCTTTCCTTCTCCACACTTTGGCCTTTCCATCAGGTTTGGTCTTACTTCTGAGGAGTAGTTTACATCTTGTGACATGGACTCTATATGTCTGCTCGCAAAGTCTGATTTGAATTATGCACAGCGGATTATGATACCTTCATCCCTGCTTCAAAGACATTGTTGCTTATTGCTCTTTGTGTTTTTCTTCACAGTTTTTTACGATGATTCTGTCATCTGTTGTTTTCTTCACTGACCTGTTTGATGTCTCATTAGTACGCCAGTGTTTCTTTCTTCTTCAGGACATTTCATATAATGTAGTTGTACTAGCAATGCCAAACATGTTTTCAAAAGCTCTGATAAGTTTTTCCTCTTTTCTTTCCAAAGGCTTGTTTTTGCCTTTTTAAAAAAAAAAAAATATATATATCCATATTGTTAAAGTACATTCAATCACAGTGTCTGTGTTAGAAAACTTAGGCTGGGTTAACATACATCAGAGACAGGCTTTGACGTCTAATCGAGCCTTTATTATGTTCCGTGTTTCGTCACCACCAAAAACCATACATGAGCAATTACACCGTCCTGAACGTGTGAAGAAATGCAATATATTTCACACAGTCTATATACAGTCAGTGAACAAAGAAAACAGAAATACTATTTAATATTTCACCCAGAAATGCAATTCATACAAAAATGCTCCATTTTCCTTTGGGAGGAAAAAAGACCCAGGTGTGAGTGACAGGCCTTGGCTTGATGCTTTTCATGTTACTGACAGGTGAGAAAAGTCTCATGGGAAGATAAGAAAGAGTGGCAGATCAAATAAAAGGTACAATCTGTACAGGTTGAAAGAACACACAGTATTTGGATAAAGAATCTACTGTGTACCTTTGGGAGGCAAAAAAAAAGTTTGATGTAGTGTTGTCCTGACATTCGCCAGAAGCTGTACAAAGCTGTATTTACACATTTCTACATATTTGTGTGGCGATGACAATCGATTGTAACTACAGAATTATGCAGGCTTGCCCGGATGATTCAGTGTATTTACATATAAACTGATGCAAACATAATTGATATTTGTTTGGGTTTTTTTCTTTCACACATTATATGTGGTTCATATTATTTACACAACACAACTTTAAACTGACTTCTGGGTATGTTCATTTGGCATCGTTCTGAAGGACTGCACGAGGCTCGGCTATGCTGGAGGTCTGTACAGTCTTGGAAAGTGTTAGCCGTGTGTTTTTTTCTGAGCATCTGGACAACCTCAGTCCCATGTAAAGCTTGGTGTTTGCCACAAAACTCTTAAACACAGCTAGTGGTAGAAATATAATTCTGCAATATGATAATAAGTCAGATAAAATGGTCAGTATTGTTTTTTTTTTTCTCTGTTTCTAGTTTGAAAATGGCAGACTGCAAATTATCCGCAAAGGGAAAGAAACAACTAGTGTGGTCTAAAAGAAGTATCTGGAGTTGCTTTATCAGAGTGTTAAGAGTTTTATTCGTCCACAGGAAATAAGTAAAGTATTAAGACTTTCCTTAAATAATTCCATTAAGCTGCAAACTTTTTTTTCCATATCTTGTCATCTTTGCTAGATGAGAGGTTTCAAGCCTATCGAACTCCACAGAGGATGAAACCGTATTGATGAACAGATAAATTTCCTCATCCTTAATGAACCTCCTCTAATCTCTTTCTACACGTAGATGGAGATGAACCAGGATCAATCCATCAACTCCTGTGTTTCATAAAAGGCTCATGCACGAGTCAGTGCCCTAATGCAGACTGGAGGGACTCTCAAGCCATGCACAGTCATGCTCCATTTGATGAATCTGTTTACTCACCAGTGACATGAATTCAAATTTAAACACTGGACAGGAACATCAGTCTGTCAGTGTTTTCGTCCAGGAGTGGGTGCGGAATTAATGTCTCGTTTATCAGTGAGCAGTTTAGTTCTTAGCTAATGCTCTGGGTTTTGGGAGTAGTCTTTGGAAAAACTTTTCAGATAAACTGCCATTGAGCTGCCTGGATTGAAAGTATTGGAAAGAAAAAGGCTTCTCTTCAGAGAAAGATTCAAAATCAGTAAGCAGCTGTTTTTCTGCTAATACCAATCTTTGAAATCTTTTGCAAGAAAACACCACAGAGCAGATACTCATTAAAGGAATCCAGCAGCGAGAAAATTCTCTGAACTCATTTCTCTCTGCTATGCTTGTGCTGACCCACGGATGCTGCTGTATGTTAGCCTGGTGAGCATCCTGCTGGACTGTGTGTTCTCCTTCCCTCCCCCTCCACTGCATCCCAGAGTTCCAAGTGCACCACCTCCTCCTAATCCCCCTCCTGCTCCTCCAGCGCTGAGGCGCCCGCTGCCCCGGCCCTCTCTGTCCACGTGTCCTGTGCAGCAGGAGAAAGTGGCTAGCATGCCTTGTCGAAAACGCTTGTTCATGAAGCAGTAGATGATTGGGTTGACGCAGGCAGAGGTGTATGAGAGCAGGTGGATGAAGGAGATGGGAGCTCCGGAGAGCAGGCGGTCAGCTGAACGTTTATCAAATGCCCGCCAGGCGTTCGCTGCAAACACGGGAGTCCAGCAGAGGAAGAAAAGCACCACGATGACCAACAGCATGCGGATCACACGCTTCTTGGCCATCAGGTTGGTTGTGGGACTGTTGCTGCACACGCGGTTTAGCTTGGTTTTGCTGTTGGATGCAAGAAGTGACGATTGCTGATTGGTGGATGCGTCTGAACGCTTCTTCTTGGAGGCCTGAAGATAGCAGCCGTCACACTCGCTGGGCTTCAGGCTTCCTGTGCTGCTCTGTCTCTCTGAGAAAACATTCAGGAAATGTACAAAAATGCTAATGTTTCACACGATACACAAACCTACACCTTTGGAAATTGAAAAAGTAAAATAAAATCGTTTGAAAAAGTGTTTTTTTGTCCTTTTCGGTATTCTACTCTTAGAGTATTTATATCAAGATATAAAATAAGAAAAAAATATTTAAGAGAAAAGAAAATTTATTTAAAAAATATAGAAATATATATGTGACTATTACTTTTCAAATGAGCCAAGGACATATCGTTTTAAATAAAGCGATACTGTAAGCTTAGTCATGTGCATCTGTAGTCTCTCACAAATGTAGCTTAGTTTGCTCTTTCTGGAGTGGCTCCATCTGTTTTGTTATTAACACAACGTTTGTGAACAAGAAACCGTGAGCTTAAAAACAGTTTCACATTTAACACTGATGAAATATTCATCACATTTTCATATTAAAATTTGATACGTTTAGGTTTATAAAAAAAGTGTAGTATAGATTACTTTTATAGACTCACTGAGCACTTTATAAGGAACATTAACTACTTCTATTCCAACGTCTACTCATTCATGCAGTTCAAACCATATGACACCAGTGCAGTTTAAATTCATGCAGCAGCTTCAAGTAATATTCACATCAATCATTAGAATGGGGAGTTTACTTGAGTAAGGGAAAAAAAACTCCAGTTAGCATCAGTTTTGCAGATGGAAACACTTTGTTGATGAGAGAGATCGATGGAGCATGGACAGAATGGTTTCAAGAAAGACTACAGTAACCTGCATGACCTAACTGCTCAGTGAGTGTATAATATTATACATTATCTGCATATTATGAGAAATACACAGTCCAACAAGAGAACGTTCTTGGAATCAATGGCTAAATAAAAGGGTTGAGAATCACTTACATTTACATCATGTGGCTAAAATCCTGATCCTTAACAACTTACAGAAATCATCTGAAGAACCTTGTTGTTTGAAGCCTACAATACTTATTCTTATACAAACTGCTCAGTTATTAACAGTATTATCATTTTTATTAGTGTGCAATTGCGAAGAAAAAAATGGTTAGTATTTAAATGCAGTTTCCTGAAGATTCCCAACTGGATTCATTCAAATAACTTCTGTGACTGTTAGAAATCTACTGAAGCTTCTTTAAAACCTGTAGATTGTTGTGCTAATTGTGTAATGTCTTATTAATGTTGAAATGATCTAAATGCATCTTTTGCCATTTTAATATGACTCCTTATTTTGCTTCCTTCCATCCATCCATCCATCCATCCATCTTCTGTACTGGATGAGATACAAACCAGTTGGCACAATTTTGCTATTTATTTGTTTGTTTGATTGTCTATCTAATTTTTTTTCTTCAAATTATTTTATCCTTATATATATTGTTTATCGTTAAATGTTTAATCTGATATGGAAAACTTTCAGAATTTTAGCTTAAATAAAAATTGTGAATTAGATCTAAGATCAAGGACTATATGATATACGTTTATTAATGAGATGTTTACCTTGGCTTGCCTTTCTGTTAGCCATTTCAAACTTGATTCCTCTGTACAGCTCCACAGAAATGAGTCCATATGCTGTCATCATCACAATTCCTGGCACCAGGATAAGGATCAATAACAGGAACACGTACCTGAGACAAAAGGAAAGTTGCACAGGCCGGCGAATCAATACTTTCCAATGCGCTTTCAGGGTATAATGTATAATGTTCCTAATGTTGTGTCTGAAACACAAACATTATTCAAGCAGCATAACCCTTACATAGAGGCTGCAGCTGGTGTTACATTATATCATCATCAGCTGTTTAGACCTGTGCTATAAGGGCTGAGAGTGTCAGTAAACATTACCATGACTGCTGGATGATGTCGCTGGGCCAGATGTGGCGGCACATGTTGCCCGTGCTGTTGTTGTTGCGGCGGTACGGTACGAGCGTGCTGGAGATTGGGTACGGCACCATGAGCAGGAACGATAGCAGCCATGTGGCACTGATCACCTTGGCGGCGTGTGATTTGGTCTGCCATGTGCGAGATGTTAGCGGATTGCAGATGGCACTGTAACGCTCCAGAGAGATGGCCACCAAGTTGAAGGTGGACACGCTTACCGAGATACCTGAGTGTGTTACAATTGTAAGAATTGGCTTAGGTCAGTTGAGTCTTCTATTTTTGGAGTGAGCATGGAAATACTGAGGCACATTAACCGGTTATCTCACTTCTAAATATATTCACCCAAATAAGAAATGGTGCAATCTGTGACCTTTACCACCAGGAATACCAGAAGGAACATGGATATTACACGACAGGTCTGATTTTACACTGAACACGTACAGAGTGTTTTACTGCAAGTTATAATAACCATCTGAACTGTTGGTTAAAGTATGCTGTATTCGGTATGTTAAGAGCCTCTGACATTTAACATTACTTATTTCAGAACTTGCCAGACTCTGATCTAAGATGTAGTCCTTCTGAATGATCAACAAAACGATCTGTTAAGTCTCAGAAATGACAGACCCACATGGTTAGAACAAGCTGTCTGGAAAATCTAGACCGCTTTATTAGCGTGTCATACTTTAGAGAATAGCTGTTATACTGTATGTAGGTATACTAGAGCTGTAGAACTCAAACTGAGCTGCATTTACACTTCCTCAATATGTTGTCGTGTTTGTGAATCGAATTTTTTTTTTTTATCAGTATCAGTGGAACTGACCACACAAGTGCTAAGAACACTGCTTTGTTAAATGCATAGGTACAACCCTTGAGAATCACCATTATCTCTGCTTGCTAAACCAGCCCACATAATGACAGAGATATTTCATCATTTGTTCAAAATCCTCCGCAAGAAACTTATTGCATACAGCAGAATTCCCCATCCGCCAAACTCTACAGTTACCGCAGATCCTCCTTTGATTTATGCATGCTGTCGAACTGCAGTAATCTCAGAGCAACAGCTGTAATTCTACACTGCAGTTAGTCGCAGAATGCAGAATATTTTATTAACAACACGTCCACAAGCACTACTTACCCATGAAGTAGGTGGCCACTTTGCAGATGCCGCTCCCGAAGACGAAGTTCTTCATAAGGTTGGGAATGAGGGTGAAAGGCATGCAGAAGATGCACAGCATCAAGTCACTGACAGCTAAAGAGAGCAAGAAGAGGTTGGTGACCGTCCGCATGCGCCGGTTCCTCACCAGCACTGTGATGATCAGGCTGTTCCCCACAACACTCAGCAGGAAGATCACAGAGTAGAGAATGATCCTCACTGTCTGGTTTATATCTGCCATTCCAAACCAGAGGGAAAATCAACTTGTGAAAAAATGTTTTCTATACCGTATACAGCTGTATGTGCTCATTATAATGTAGATTTAGGGTACAGGGTTTTCTTAACATTATCCCTCCATGCTGAAATATATACACATTAGGAATGCATGTGGGGAAAAAAAAGGAAAAAATCTCATTTTAAATGAACACTTGTAATGACATATTAGTATGTTTGGTTGTAAGGGAATTTTTAACGAATTTTCACTAAAAGCATTTCCTCAAAGCTTCTTGTTTTTTGTTTTTTTTTTGTTAAAGCTCCCTCAAAGAGTTTTACTTGGAACCCTGCATCTCCAACACTTGTAAAATCTGCTGTCCATATGCTAAAGACACAAATACTCATAAACTATGGTTTCTTTTATTATTATTATTATTATTATTATTATTATTATTATTATTATTATTATTATTATTATTATTCACAGTTATCTGTTCTGTGTCACGAAAATAAGTTCCCTCTAGGGTTCTTTCTGTAGTCTAGGGTTAACTCTGATTAAGAACCCTGTACAGAACTCTAAGACTTCCAGCACTGAAACAAACCAATGCTTAAAGGTTCTTAGAGCGCAGAGCATTTATTAAATAAACACTAAATTCCACGCGCAGTTTAAACGCATGTCATATTTAGCTGCTGAAACCTTATTGGAACAAATGTTCTATATTATAAATACTCCGTTATCCATTTTATGAATGAATTCATTTTCATGCTTGAAATGTGTTACGTCAGCTAACTGGCTTTTGCTTGTAGTTTTGTACATTTTGTAAATATATGTTCTAAAGAAACTGGTTAAGTTACAGACGCTCGGGAGAGACCTGTGATGGTGCGCAATTTTGGTGCGTAATTTTGGTGATGCATCAGGCAGTGGATGGTAACTATTATTTAAAGTTGAGAATTGTTAAGACTGTGTCCTGAACAAGATTAAATGATATGATAATACAACAGCGGCTTTAGTGAATAAGCTTAATGTCTTACCTTTAGGCTCCGGCGCTGCTTCTAGTGTGCCCGGGTCGCTGGCGTTCTCGCACTCGGATATGTTTCTGAAGGCGAATTCACACAAAATTTTGTAAATGTCCGTGTTGTTATGGAGCATGTCATGTAAAGTGAATGTCTCCATGTTGCATCGGGGTCTTGTCCAGATGTCAAGAGAGACAGAGAAAAAAAATACAGTTTCCTTTTTTCATCAACTGGAATACGAAAAACAGGCTAGCAGCGACTGCTGACGTGCCATCATCATTTCTTCATGTATTCTGGATCAGGTCATAATTTATTTCTTAAAAAAGAAATAAGATAAAAATATAGAAATAATAATAATAATAATAATAATAATAATAATAATAATAATAATAATAATAATAATAATAATAATAATAAATTCCGTCTTTAATAAAACAAAGACGGGATAAGATGTCCACAGGAGAGCAGCTGAGAGGTGCAGGAGTAATGAAGTGAAAGTGTTCAGCGGCATCTCCTCTCTTCAGCAGCGCGCGCGCAGGACACCACAGACCCCGCCTTGATGAACAGGTCCTCCCAGTCCTCTGTGCATAAAGCTCATCTACCTCAACTTGTCCTGCCTGCTCTAAAGACATCAATACATGCAAAGGATACGTCCAAAACATAAAAAATATGTTAAAAAATATAAAATATAAGGTGAAATCCAGCTTGATTTCTGCCCAAATCCAAAACTGGTCAAAAAGTTAGATCCTTCTTTCCTGCTGGTAAGAAAGGTAATTGATTCTGAATGACCAATGCCTGTGTTAAACTATAAACAATAAAGCATTTAAAAAAACTTATTTGGAGTAAACTTTAAAATGGCTGATCAAATTATGGGTCTACCAGCTTGTCCAGTTCACTAATTTAGTTAAAAGTTTAAGTCTTTTTTGCCTTGTCCATCTGGTTTCCTGCAGTATTTCAAAACACCCTCAGTACCTATGTTATAAAAAAAATAAATAAAAACTAACATACAAACTTTGACTGTTTATCAAGTATGTAACCATTTAATATTAGAAGAAAAACAATTCAATGCTTATTTAGATTGATTTTTTTGTATTATTTCTCAGCTTAAAAAAAAGAGGTTCAAGGAAAAGGCTTCTGCAAAGTCAACTTACAGTTTTGTGTATAAAGCTATATTTTCGGTATATGATTACTGACTAGTCTGTTTGCTGTAATGCACTCCTCAGTCTCTCTCTAACTTGTTCATCCCCATAAATTGTTAATGTTCTCAGCACACTATGATATTAAGCAGTGTCAGTGTCTCAAGAATTGTCCACCATTACAACTAGTGGTTTCAATATGGTGGTCCTTTTCCAGGGAGGGGATGTGGAGGATGAAGGCAGAACCTATATACACTATTATCTACAGCAAGTGACCAGCGGTGTGTGACTTAAACATGCAACAGGATATAGTCCTTATCATTGATTTTGATACACAACTCTTTCACATAAGGGTTATTTAGATGGTTTTACCTTTCTGTGGTAGTCCAATGTGGAACTTTTTCTGAACATTTGTATGGGTTTTGTGTCCGACCTTTAAGGTTTCTCTCAGCTGATAGATGAAGCTGCTTTTCTAAGAATGCATTAATACACTTACAGGAATGATTCTATATAGAACAATAATACACTTTCCATATAGAAATGATTCTATATAGAACTTCAAAAAAAGGTTTTATTGGTTGCTTCATATTTGGAATGCCTACGAAGTTCTATAAAAAACATTTTTTAAGCAAAATAAAACTACAGGATTCTATGTAGAATGTGAAGAGCTTCTATATAAAAAAAGG
>JAOTRN010000043.1:9044863-9058583 GCA_028566695.1 Bagroides melapterus | reverse complement strand
CTTTTGCACAGTACTGTATACATATATATATATATATATATATATATATATAGATAGATAGATAGATAGATAGATAGATAGATAGATAGATAACCAGGATGTGAAGTTCTTTTGAAAATTAGGATTGCAAGAACATTACTCAAACATTGCTTAAACTATCCAATGCATCCTTGACACTTGACATAGAGTAATAAAAAGACATAACTGGCCTCAAATAAACATATATGCATACAGGGAATATTCAACTGAGATCAGATATCTAGTGTTAAAACGTACACACTAAGATATAATTCATTTATTCTTTTGTCTTGGCCTGTATACATCTTTTAAGAGACCAGATTAATGTTATTTCAGTATTCCAGTCTAATGGAAGTCAGTTTTAAACAAACTTCGAGGAAATAATATTCATTTTGGTTCTTTTACTCCACAAAAGCCAGGGGGTACGAGAGCACAGACAACCTCCAAGAAGGCCTGCAAACCCATGGCATCCTGTTAATGACAAATGGACAGAAAGATTTGACTCCCCAGCAGGTTACCTAAACCTTGAATTTGTCCTCTCAGCACATACAAGGAACTGAAAATCACATCAAGGAAACACTCCTGAACACAAGAGACCATAGTTTTCAGGGCTTATACTTGCTTAAGTGGGGGGTATTATTATAAATTAGCATCTGGATCAGGTGCACTGCCCAATCCCCCTCGAAAAAAAGGGACTGCTAGACAGTGGTGAATCCTCATCTATGTGTACTTGGTGAACTCTGTCACAGTGCCATGGATGGCATCTCTCTAGTGGCTCTTAACCTGTTACAACATTTCTGAAAGGGTCCTAGTGCCCCCAACTGCCATGATTTCCCCTGAGCCAAATGTGGCATTTCCCGCTCCTTGTTTCCCTTAAGACCCATCTTTACAATCCTATGCTAGTTGCAGAGCAGAAATGGTGATCAATAAACAAATTCCTTCTTACTAACGATCGCTTGACAAAAAGAGCAGAAGAACAGTATCATCTGGCAATAAACTTATCCTGAATGTGTTGCTGGCCAGATGACTATAACGTAACCATGTGGTTAAGCTCATGGTTTATTACAAGGTCAAGGTCATATTACCCAGTATTGCAAACCAGTACATTGACTTTGCAGTGTTCCATGAAGAGAAACATGCCGACCTTTTCTGTTTTAACTGTCATACTGGAAACATTCCCTTGCCTAAACAGATACAGCTTTACTGGGTGGTGGATGTCATCAATATGGCCTAGAAGTGAACTGGATACTAGATGCTTACCTTGACAAGCCTGCTCTCCTCAGGAGCCTTCCTTAGCAGTTCACCATAAAGAAGTTTGTGCAGCAGCTAACTTTTTGTCAAGACGTATTCTCTCCAGGTTCAGGAAAAAATGTCGAGGGGAAGGTTTCAGAATCAGACAGCATCCCATGGGTTTGAACCCCCTTGAGTAAATTTATGATGCACATAGAGCACAGCAGATTAAATCCATGACAATATCAATTAAACACCTGACACCAAAGTTCTCTGAGTGAATAACTTGCGTCTAGTTACGTCCTAAAATATACCAAACTTTGCTTTCAGCTCAAGCCCTGAGTAATTCCGCACTTCAGTTCATGACACTGAGTTCACAACTGCAGGTGTGAGTGTGATGTTGCAGTTGAAATTTTCCCACATTTGATGAACACTAGTCATCTTTTAACAAACATTCACACAGTAAGGTGATGATAAAAATATTTTTGGGATTTAATGCAGCCAGCAGAGAAGAGAACAAGTGATTCTTTCAAATAAGAAGCCTCAAGATGGAAGTCACATATAGAGTTATAAACAAGTCAGACTACACATGAAATGAAATGTACACTCTATTTAATGTGTCACTGTGCAATAAAACAAGCTGTGTAAACACATTAAATTGACCAATTGATTTAGAATAAAACCCTGAAAGAGAAGACACTCCAAGACAAGGCATTCAAACTTCATTAGCAGGCTAACTCCAAGTCTACATAACAACTCTCTGTAACTCTTTGTTTACTGTTATGATCAGAAGAATGTACTCATTCATTTTTATTACTTACTCAAGAAATCGAGAACACCCGTCAACGTTAGTAGTCCAGGTATTTTTTGTACTGGCTAGCAGCAACCAAAAAAAAGAAGAAAGAAATGGGATGTTGCTATTTGTAATATACAGTAATAAAAATACAATAAAATATAGAAATTGAAATGACTGATTTTGAATTTAAACCAGGCACAACTCATTTAATGTTCAAACATTACTTTCTCCCTCAAACACAAAGGAGCATGCTCAAAAACATCAATATGTGAGAATAATTTAATCTATAGAGGGAATACAGAGGAGTTTTTCAGACCTATTGCTCAGAGACATTAAAACAAAAATGAAGCCTGTGTGCGAAGAAATTTCTGGCATGTAGCTCAAGCCAGTAGCTCAGGCCGCACCTGATAATGGTCAGTTTAACAGCATAGAGACTTTACAATGTTGAGAGCATAAACATACAACAATATTTACAATAACTGAATCATTTCATCAAAATCATAGCCCAAACCCCTAGAATCTGTATGAGGAGTGATTTAGTAATGTAGTGGAATTATTAGTAACAGTTTTATACCTCAGTCATTCATGCCAAATTGAACTTTTGGAAATTTGCCCCTGGTAGTCAAAAGTTAAGAAATTTACCAATTGTTATTGCCAATTATATTGTAATATTCTGTACTCACAGTACCCTTCTGGCATCACACATTTTAATGACCCAAACAGTAAAATTACACAAGGCATAAAATAAAATAAATATGCTGGAATTTATTTACCCTTTTTCACCCTTCAACCTCTTCTAATAATAATTGTAAGAGTGATTCTCAGAGGTGGTTTGATACGTACGGGCTTCAGCATTTCAGATTTGTGAATATCAGTCATAGCTTTAAAAGTTAAAAGTTTTTCTTCATTATATTTATTAATGTATTTCTTTTTAAATGTGCATGAAATTACATTTAACTGTAACTTTCTTACTCAGATTTCTATCATCTGTTCTATCATCTATCTATCTTTTAAAAACACCAAAAACAATTATAGCTGATACATAGGACTCAAAGTGAGTCATGAGCCTGGGAAATTCATTATCACATAACTTGAGGCGCAACACCCACTACGTATTAGCACTGTGTTTCTGTTCCTTCTAGAGGTCCGTAACCTAATAAATGAAACAAAGCGGACAAACTTAGCAAATGAGCCATATTTGCTTTCCCTTTGTGCTTAACAATGTCTCTGGGGCAATTGATTACTAAATGTGCAAAACATTACAACTGAACCAGTGATGTCCCTGAGTAGGAGTGTGTGGAAACGACTATAATTTTCTAATAATATGCAGTTATACAATTCTATATACTGTTTTCTAATTAATATCTAAAGTAGTGTCTGGCTTCAAGTCCTGTTCCTAGTTATAGCTATTCATTTTTTTTTTTTTGAAATAAAATACACCATCAACATTATTTTTCATATTAGAAGAAAACTCTGTCTCAGGAACATACTGGGATTAAAAAAAAAATAGCTCTAGCTATACACATAGGTAATATGTAAAGGCCTTTGCTATTGCAGAAATTAGCTGGCGTCAGAAAACAATTTGCTTTCCATCATTTTAGTGATAAAGGGGAAATAATGAACATCTAAATCAATAAGGCTGTGCAGAACCAAATAAGGTGATAGGAACAGAGTTCAGTCTGGCCTACGTAACACTGTTTAAACACTCAGCACAGCAGCAAAGGTGAATGGTGAAATTTACATAACCTATGCTGGGAAAAAAAAAGATGGGGGAGGCATAGATGAAAAAAATTAAGTAATTATCCATTCAAGTCTAATTTGTAGTGTTGCTGAAAATTAACCTATGCAAATGAATTCCACCAGGAACTTCATATTACTCAGCTGACCGCTACGTGCTCAGGTTATCTTGCTATTTACTCTCTTATGTATTTATCGCATCTATGACTCAGCATTAAGTTGTAGCACATCCTTCTTTACAAACTACCTCATGAGCACGTTGTGCTAATGCTGGCTTGGCCAAAATGTATAAAGGAATGGAAAATCATACTGAAAATCAACTTCTTCATATGTCAGTACTTGTGGGAAGACAAAACAAATAAATAAATAGTCCAACATAAGTTATTCATTCATTCATTCATTGTACACACCTGCTTATTCCAGGAATACCCAGGTCACAGGTATCAGCTGGGGCTTATCCCAGCCACCTACGGGAGAAGGCAGGGTACACCCTGGACAGGTCACCAGTCTATCGCACGGCCACGTTCACACCCACACTCACACTCACTCCTATGGGCAATTTAGAGATGCCAATCAACCTATAATGCATGGAAACCGGAGTACCTGGAGGGAACCCCCGAGGCACAGGGAGAACATGCAAACTCCACATGCTAACATGCTAACCACCAAGCCACCATGTCCCCCTCAACATAAGTTATATGAAAAGAATTTACAATTATGTGGGTGATGCTGGGGGAAACGGTAGCTCGATGAATAGGGTTGAGCCGAACTGAGTATATGCTCAGGATTCGATGAATTGATATCTTTAGAATGGGGCAAGGAACGATAACACAAAGAGGAATTTCCATAACAGTGTTGGTATAATTACCGAAATTGAGTAACTAACATACATACACACAGGTACATGTCTTTATCCCTTTGAAATGTAAAAGTGTCCAGATTTGCACAGCACCTCTGAAGAAATCTTATTATTATAATCCATTGTCTGCTGTGGCTTCCATTTAGCGTGACTTCAGAATTTTAAATCGATGGATTTTTCTCCTGCTTTAAGAATGTTCCTTTTCTTCGTGTCTTCATTTTCTATCTATGCTAAGGATTTCAACTTGGCATGGTCAGCATGACTCTGTTATCCAATGAAAGCACACATTTTCTCTGATATGACTCTGCTTTGCCATCCTCTGGCAGCTGCTATGGGTTTCACCTCAAGTGAAAGTTTCACATCAAGCTTCCTCAAAGCACTCAGTGTGTGTATGTATATATGTATGTATGTATGTACAGTATGTATGTATGTATGTATGTATAAACATTTTTTTTTTTTTTACAAGCACTTTCTCCTTTGAATGAATCCTAACCATGTGAAGATTGGTGACTTAATGCTGTTATTTCATCTGTGTATTTTTTTTTAAACTGTAAATCTCTACATGATGTGGCCTTTTTAAGTACTAACTTTTAAAGTTGACTGCTGTCTCATCTTTCTTTCACTCCTTCTATTTCCATTAATCTGCTCTCTCTGATCATGCACTTATAATTTATGAGGAGTACATCTGAGTAGAGTTTCCTCTCTTTTTACCCTGACAGTGCAAGTGTTTTTCCGAGAAACCTTAACATCATTCTTCTACTCCCTCTCTCTCTCAAACCAACCACTCTTTCACCTCTCCTGCTCTTTCGCCAACTTTAAGACCTCTCCAGTGCCCAATGCAAAAATACTCACATCTAAAATACAGTTTCTATGTTTCCACATAATATGTTGTGAAATGACACATGCACCCACAAAGATGATGTTCCAAGTAACAACACACCCCTCTGCACATTGACTGAGAACCGTTATCTCTTTTAACTCTAATGGGACAAAACGGAGGTGGCACAAACTCAAAGGCTGCCTAAATAATTGATATTGTGGCGACTCTGTATTCTGACGAGTACTTCCAGGGGTGAGCCACCTCCCATCCGCTGGCAGCAGTAATTGGAGGAATCATGACAGCATCGAGTTAAGTGCTTCCCGCTCCCTGGGTGAGGAATGTGACACTCGCACACAGCTGCACTCATAAGTGTAGACCTTTTTTTCCCTCCTTTTTCTCTGCACCTATTTTAAATGTCATTTCTCGTGTGGGAATCTGTCAGTCATTTTCTGGGTGGCACAGCAAATTTGCTGATATGATGTTTGGGAACTTAGCTGAACTCGGATGAGGAAATTGGACGATGGTCAGTCAGTGACATCGGCCAGTTTAAAAAAAAAAAGAAAAATTATTCTGAGGTCACAAGTACAGACTGACAGGTTCCCAGAATAAAAACTGAATTTCTCCAGAATCTACAATGGCTAGTTTGATTTTTTTTTTCTCCCACTTTTTTCTTGACCCTCCTCTTGTCTCCCCTTCCTTCCATATTCTCTCATAGTAGTCTTCTCTTTTGAAGCACCTACGTCCTTCATTATTTCTCCATCTGTCATTGTTTTCACTCTAATTTATCTCTCCTTATCTTTCTTGACTTTGTTCTCTCTCCTGCTAACTCTACATCATCTGTCGTGTTCCTCTCCTTTTCTCCCTGACTTTCTTGATAGTAATGTAAAATATAACAAGTGTTATATTCAGTCTTAATAAGTCACATGGTTCAGAAATGTTAAGAAACCTTCTAACAGGAATGTCAGGATGGAACATGGAAATACTCCAGGAACAACTGTTGTCAATGATCCAATGATCTTGCTTAGACTGAAATACGGTCTTGCGGTTCTTTCTGATTGCATTCAGTAAAAAACTCTTTTTGGTTGGATCCTTTAAGAAAAGTAATGGATTAGTTTCACTTTGGTTAAAGATTTGGTTTGGTAGCTTTTCTAACTTTAAACTTGAGAAATCCAAAGCTGCTCATGCTTGTTGGAATTCCTATGAATTTTCCATGAGGCTAAAATGTGACTGCTGTGACGTGCAAGTAACGACTTTCCTTGATACTGGTCAAAAAGGTTATGGTTATGGAGAGATTATAAACAAAAAAAAAACACATATGCTCCAAATATTCTTATTAATCTTATATTTCATTACCAATGTCTTACAAAAAAAGGCATATATAAAAAAATGCTGAAACATGGTAATGTAGTCTATATGTTAGATAGAGTGAAGAGAGAGTGAGTGACGCACAGGAAACAATGTCTAGTTTTATAAAGGTTAAAAAAAACAAGGAATTGAGGAGTCACAGGTTTAGCTTTTACTATAGATTATATTTAAAGTGAAAAGTGGTGAAAAGAGAAAAATCTAATATTTTTCACTGAACTATAACTATGTATGGTCAGTCCTCAGTAACAGTCAGTCTTTGCAGTCTTTTAGTGTTGCAACAAATCTGATGTTCGTGCGTGTGGAAGTTTTGATGCACCAACCAGCACAGTGTCCAAGGAACGTGAAGTCATTGTTCCTCCTCACAGGGCTATTTTGTCCAGTTCAAAGTGGCTGGCTTGCCAACTCCTTAGCCAGGGTGATCATCCAGGATCCTGGGTAGTTCTGGAGTATAAAAAAAATCAAAAACAAAAAAAACACAAACAAACAAAAAATGCCATTAACAATATTACTATTACTATCGGCTTAATTTACTGGATATGGCTACTGAATAGTGGGTATAACTTGGAACAAACTGGTACGCTTCAATCAAGTATCAATCAACCGCTCAGTTTCATTCAACAAATTGCCTATTTACTCAATCTAACTTATGTAAAGAATAGTCTTATTGCACAGGATTATTTTTGCTGTTGTGAATAACTTTTTACAATGGGTTTTAACATTCACTCAGTGAACAATAATTCAGTCTCAACAACCAAAATAACTGCAATTAATACTCAATTAATATTGCTGTTAAAGACCTATTATTTTTTTTTTTAAAACACCTCTATAAATGACATACAACAATAACAACAATATATTATAAAAAATATAGCTTTAATAATAATAATAATAATAATAATAATAGTTCGTTATCCCAATTTAAACAAGCTGAGGGCACTGCTCTACCAGTTATGGCATAAAAATAGCCTCAGGAAAATGTACATTTATTTTAAGTTAATTGTTTTTGTTTTTATACTTCACAGCAGCTAAACGACCCGTTTTCCAATCTTGCTGCACCGTGCTAATTTGCATCATACTTGCTTCAAACTTACCAAGATAAAGAGATAAATGATCATCAAAACTAAGTGTGTATTACTTGATCTGACGTTTTAAGTGTCTAATTCAGGACTTTTTTCCCTTGGCTACTCAAAAAAAAAAAAAAAAAAAAAAAAAACTGAATCGCTTCTCTGCACCAATCGGAATCTAGCCTTTCTTAAAGAGGCGGGAATAAATAGCTTTGCTCCAATTAGATGCTACTTTGTCTATCTTGACCAATAAATGACAAACAAATATTAAAAGGGTGGCAGGTTAACGGTTAACAGTTACCGATCTACTTGATTAACGAAGATAACTGTAATCATTTACGGTTTTGTTACATTTATTTATTTATTTGTTTGTTTATTTATTTATTTATTTATTTAGAAGTGAAATATTTATACTCAAGCAAAATTAGATTGTCATTTTTGGTTACCTATTAAAAAACTAGGGTTAGTCCTGCTAGTAGGTGAGTCCTGTGCCCAGTGATGCAGCCTTGCAATAACTAGAGAAAGGCATCTAGAATTGCTACTAGCCTTCAAAAATGCTGCAAATACCTCATCTGACAACATCTGTCAGTGGCAAAGACCAACACTGACCTCATTCCGATCCTTCCACATCGAGTACACTTGAAACAGCCCTTTATGTGTGTTGATCCCACTCACAAAGAACCTACTCTGACATGTATAGTCCCTGCTTCTGAGAAAATGACATCTGCAGAAGCCTCTGGTGATCTTCAGGGCTGGATGAGCCACTGAATAGACAGCTTGGTGCCCACTTAACCACCCTTGTCTGTGGGTTTGGAGCTTCATGGTTGGAGGTTGGAGATGATAGCAATGGTCTAAAGACAAATCTCACCAATTCGGTATCAGAAAAAAGGCGAATCAAGAGAAAACAAGTTTGCAGTCAATGGTTGCAGTCATTTTGAACCAGGGTATCTTCCCAAATACAAACATTTAGCAATAAAGAAAAAGCACTGACCTCAGAAAATAGAACCTCAGTATAAAAGAACCAAACACTTTTACTGACAAATATCAGCTTCTGGAGTGGTTTGCTACAGATTCTCAGAGGTTCTGCATGTCAGGATTGTAGATATCAGTTCAAGTACTTCTACTGGCTTGGGAGCAGTAAAGGTGATGCTGAAATGGCAAAAGGAAGTAAAGGAAGTCTCTTGTAAAAAGCTCTTGAAGGCTTCAAACAAAAGCCCTTACAAACCCAGTTAGACCTTTCAGAACTGACATCTTTTGGCAACACAGGAGAGAAAACATTTTGCTCCTCCTCCAAAGTTTATCCACTCTTTCTAAGTACCTTCTAAATGTCAAAGTAGCAACAGACAACACCACAGTTCATCATCAGTTCAGTAGTGCATCTGTGACTGTGTATTTCATCGAGTCTGGATTCTGTTTGAAACTTAAATAATAATAATAATAATAATAATAATAATAATAATAATAATAATAATAATAATAATAACGTGTTATCGGGATGGCCATACTTGGTGTCATCTGTGTCTCAATACAGTTGATTAAGTTTTGCTTTACTTATAGTTGTTTACAGTTTTTTATTAGAAAAATGAAGAAGTAAAAATAGATTTCTTTCTCTACAGGTGCACTGAATCTATCCATTTTATCACTGGAATGGGTCATATCCCAAAAAATGAAACCTGACCTGTGCTTTACAAAAGAGCAGCTGCAGCATGTCCAACTGGGAAATTCCGTTTTTTTTTGTGAGAAATGTGAACTCACTTTCGTGTGTATTAAGCATTGATCATGGCTTTCTTTCTGAAACCTTGCCAATCTCAAGGGAAATTCATGCTATCTGGAATAAGTAAAGGTGAGTCACAGATGAATCACCATGCTATGAGTTTGGATTTCATTCAAAATCATTACAAATAAAATCATAATAAGAGCTGACTTTATTTTTTAATGCTAACCCTTTATTTCACTGCTTTCCACAATCACAGTGTGTAAATATGTTGGGCCAAATATCTGTAACTGATCATTTTAGAATATTATAAGCATGAATTCTGACTATATGAGAAATAATCATTAGGCTGAAAGAGTGAGTTTATTGCCACTTGTTCTTAAGCGTTTCTTTTTGTACAGCAAACCATCACACTACTCGCTCACATTTAAGCACAACACAGCAAGTAAAAATGAAAAAACACAAGAGTGAACTTATTCTTTGTTGTACAGAATAAGTTCATGTTTCTTTGGTGATGCCTTTATTGAAGTGCAGTGTCCAGTGACATAGATGTAGTTCGAACACTCGTGCATGCATTAAAACACCTGCGCGTGCTGCTTTTTAAACTTTTTAACGTTTTATACCGGTCATAAAAACATTGTATAAAGTATGAATTTTTCAAAGGTGCTTATAAAGTTTTATGAGCGGAGTCAAAATGAAATGTGCAGGATTACAACAAACATACTAAAGACTCAAAGTGTTGTGGACATTGATGGCAGTAATAAAGAATTGCTTCTGTTAGAGTGTCACAGTATAACATGCTGGTTTTTTTTTTTTAGCAAGAATAAATCTGTTGAGAACAGAGCTAAATTATGATGTCATGTTCTAATTTGACATGGACGTAGTGGCTCAACTGACACTATCCTTTCTCTGCAAAAACATCCACTCACTTTAAACTGTCCCTCAATCTTATGTTTTGAGTTGGGGTTTTTTAGAACATGTTTACACACACACACAAATCCTTGTCAGTCATGACCTATTTACATGGATAATACTGGAGTAACAATCATGTATTGGTTATGTTTGATGATAATGATTAACATAAACCTTTTTGTTCTCTAACACACATGGGTTGATTTGCATTTCTAAATTGGCCGGTGTTCTTGAATGGGTGTGTGAGTGTGTGTGTGTGATTGTGACCTGTGATGGATTGGCACTCTTTCCAGGGTGTCCACCACTTTGTGCCCCAAGTCCCCTTGATAATCTCCAGGCTTCGTGTGGAGGATAAGTGGTACTGAAAATGGATGGATGGATAATTTAACATGTAGTAGTTTATCTGACTATACTGCACATGTCAAACCACAGTTTCAGGACATCCATATAATAAATAAATTTAGAAAAAATTGTCTTGGTATTACATGGTTCATAAAGTCTCAGTTTGACCGGGTTTGGTATTAAACCTGTGATCTGACATCCCTTGTGATCTTGCACACACTGTTCATGAGGATGTGATGCTTTATTAAAAGCAGAAATAGTTTATTGGACTGACAGACGTGTGAGGAGGAGAAATATGAAGTCATTCATTTGTTTCTTAATGTTGTATTTTCCTTAAGGGGTTTGTTCAGGTTATGCCCTGTTTATCTTTACAGGAAGCTCTGAAAGCTTTGGAATTGTAAATCCCTAATGTAGTTAAAACCATAATAATCACAGTGGCAGACATACTCTGGTGATTTTCTCAATTATTCTTATTTCTGATTCTAATTAACTCTGGTTCTTTACCAAGTAGGTATTGTGCAGGACATGAACTATGGATCCTGACTTCCTTTATTGTAGCTCTTGGCCAGTGTATTTTCTTAATTTTGATGTCATATTATCTTGACTTCACCTTTCACATAGATTATTCTTACATATGTTTATTATTGCTAGCCCTCATATGAACCTGATTACCAATTTGTCCCACTAGACTACAGCTTTTTTTGTGCAAAAAAGTATTGTAGAAAATCTCAGACAAACTGTTCGAAGGCTAATTTGCACAGAAATGATGCTTGTTGATTAACTAGCGTTCTTACGAATCGTTTGGTTGCAGTGATGAATGGGAAGGTAAATAAGAAGATTGCAGTAGATGTGAGAGACGTAATTAAGTATAGTCTCTGAAATGCTAATTTTACTCACATGAGATTCAGAGAAACGCTGGGAAGAAATGGTTTAATGAAAAAGTCAATTGCTGCAACTAAAGTACTGTAGCAGACATACTTCTGTGAATTAACCAAAGATAGAAACAATTGTAGGAGTTGACTTCTTGACTGAGTTTATTAAGGTCTAATCTATATTTTATACATTGCATAGCTTGTGTTTTACAAACCCACAATTTTATTATATTAGACCTACACATAGCCTGTAAAAGATATGAAATTAAACCTGAACCGAAACTAAGACATTGATTCCACTCTGAATGAACAGATTCATTTTTTTATTTGGTTTTCAAGCTGTAATTTTCATGTTTTGGGAAATACTAATAGCATATCAAGAGTGTTGATATTCTCCTAGGAGATTCTTGGGTCTAGGCTGTCTTGTAAGAAACCCTGCAATGTTGATTAAGTGTTCATTGTCTCGCTGATGCTGTCGACTCAAGAGAAGTGTCACCTGGCCCACACAAATGGTCCTCCTGGTGCTTTCGATCAGCAAGAAATACCATGTCATGTAATACAATCCAGTGTAGTGGAGGATGAGGGATGATCCCAGGCTTGGAAACAGCACTGAACGGCAGTAGTATGAAACCACTGTGAAAGAGCATTACACATACACCCACCTAGTATCAGTTCAACCTTTCTGCTCTACTCCACAGATTAGACTGATAGCAAATCAGCCTCTGAGTGTGATGTGAGTGTCGAGTCCCTGGAGAAGCTCCATATCAGTGTGGTTTCTGTACACTTCTCTCCACAGACTCATCCTACAAACCCCTAAAACCAAATTCCTCTTGATACACACTTCTTATAAGGGTTGTGTGTATGAAATTGTCTTTATTAGACCAAGAAATTAAATCATGCCTCTCTTATCCAGCAGCTAAAATGCTAATGCCTCCATTTTAGACTTAAAAAAATAAGAAGGGGGCAGAATTGTTGACTCAACGCTTAATTGGCTTTTGACCAAGCATGCTTGCAATGTTATTGATGACTGGAGGGAAAGCAATGGAAGGGACTTTTTAACTTCTTGTTACTCAAAAAAGAAAAGGAGGGAGCAGGGTCATTTTGGTGGAGAACAAAATGATTGGTTTTCTTTTAGCCGAGGCGCTGATAAGATGAGAGCGGGATTTCAAAGTCCCCCTTAATTGCAAGTTAATGAAATACAATTTATGTTGCTTTGATTCTGTCAGGAATGGGGAGTGTGTGAGTAAATTGCTGGGCACAATAGGCATAATTTTTCTGCTAGTGTGCAGAATACTTGAAACATATTGAAGTTATTATTATTATTCAAGACAATTCACGAGGATGGGGAAAAAATGCAAATACTGCAGGGAAAAATCACACTTCCTTGGCAATCATCCAATGAATAGCATTCAGATTTTGCTTCAAAGCTCAATGGCTAGCATAACTAACAAGTAAAAGATGCTGTTAGCAAGCTGCTGGCCAAATCTTTATGCACATAATAAGCGATCATAATTTCAAATAGATTTGCCAGTGCACTTTATTCCTGGGTATGTGTGATTTCAAGAAGTTAGCTTTTCTCAGCAGATAGTTTGATAAAACAAGAGCAACAGACTCAGTCTTTTTGGATTTGGCAAATGTTAATTTACATCATAACAAACCGACCAAAACTCATACTCACATACATTTAAACAATTTTTAAATACTTAAAAGGGATTAATGTGTTGTGATATAAGCATCAGGCAAATATTTGGAATCATTTAGACCAGCACTTGATAATTGTTCATAAAGTCACTGTATGTTTGTTGAAAATGCTATGGTGAAAAAATAACCGAAAAGTAATATTATATATAGATAAATAATAAATACTCACCATTTCGTCATGCTAATTGTTCAGTAAGGACATTTGGAGGATGTATGCTGAAATTATCATCAAAAAGACTAAGGTTAAGATCAATTAAATCAAGAGTAAGATTAAACACAGTGTATTTGCT
>JAOTRN010000043.1:9028575-9039730 GCA_028566695.1 Bagroides melapterus | reverse complement strand
ATAATACCAAGATGGACGAAAAACGAAATATCCAAACACAGTTTTCATGATGGGTCTGCATGATGTTTCAAATTTGGTTGAAATCTCTACTTTGGTTTTAAGTAGGCAATTGATTTTTTTTTTCTATTTTTCTGTTATTGTTCCCCCATGTGCCAAAATTTCAGATCTTGGTGGCCAATAGTCAATAGTCTCCCTACTAATAAAGTACACTTAACTGGCATGATTCTACCCATGCATTGCTAACATATGACTCACTTCCTGTTTTGGTGTCTGCCATGGAAATTTAAGCTGAATAATATAGCACTGGTTGAAAATCCAATATGGCAGAAATAAAAGCCAATAGGTGCGCTTGAATCATCATGAGCCAATTATTCAGGAAAAAAATCTAACGGTTTAAAGCAAACAGAAAGGTACCTAGAAATTTGACCTGTTGGTGGCACTACAAAGAACGATAGATTGACTGCAAATTTTAGGCCTGGATACATTGGACTATTCTCTATCAATATGCCAAATTTCATAAAAATCCACAATGGCTATTTAAGGGGTTCCATAGACTCCCTGGGGAGAAAGTATAATAATAATAATAGTGAAAAATTCTAACAATTACTCTAGGTGGCTTGTACCTTTGGTACTTGGCCCCTAATTAAATCCAAAAGCTAAAAAATGGGGAATTATGAAAGAATAAATGTTCATTTTAATAATTTTCCATCTGGTTTAGACTGCACTCTTGTGGGTTTAGAGACAGCCATGCTTTTCTTCACCATTCACCAATTATTTTTAAATTATATTATATACTATATATGGTATAATTCCATTATATTTTCTTTCTAATTATATAACAGTGTTTAAATCCGAACGGTGCTGATTTTGAAACTGCAATATGTGTACAGCTAAAAGATGAGTAAACAGATAAAAGACTGCTACATTTAGGTAAGAGCCTTCTGGCATTTATGTTCTTGCAATATCTAATATTGACTGGACTGAATGCTGTGTGTAAGCAACAACAAATGCAGGAAACTTTGTTTAGTTGGGTACTAAGGGAAATACAGAATGTTCATAATTGTAAGTAAGAATGTTCAGCCTAACAATAATATTGTACACCTTTTCGGAATGTTAAGCCTGATTGCAGCATGTGTTTGGTGTTATTATCTAGGACTCACAGTTCTCACAACACATCCTTGCTTTAGATCTGGATTTCTAATTGCTTATGAATGCTTATGTATAGTTTATTGATTAATTGGTGTACTCACCTTACGACGGATCGAATTAGAGCATCACGGTGGCACTTGGAATAAATTACAATTCGAATTTGTGATCATTCAAATCCACTGTTAACATATTGCAGCAAGCACCAATCAAGCAGTGCTGATACAATGAACTAATCCCACTTATTATTCACTGTGATGAATTTAACATTGGCTTTAAGTGAAAAGAAAGTCACTGGACACTTAGTTGATCTGGGAGATAAACTGTTAAACTAGTGTTTACATATTGTGTTTCTTGATAAATAAAAGAACATTCATTCCCAGGCATTTCGATACAGGTGTTGCTAGATATTGTGAGTATTCAAAATTAGTTTTCAAGCTCTGCATCTTACCTCGAGCACTGGGTTTTACCTGGCTGTGATTAACCATGCATGGTGTGTGTCCACCTGCCCGCTATGGACTACTGCTTCCTGTTGCTCACATCAATATCAGAGTGTTTGTCGGATCATTCTGAGTGCTTTCTGTAGTCTCGGACTGCTCAATGCTCTGTGCAACAGCAGTGTGTATGCACTCACGTTGTGAATCCAATAGATCAGCTTTCGTTTTCTTTTTCTTTTATTTCTTTTTTGTTTCTTTCTAATTGCAAAGTGACCTTAGGTATGGGAAAGAAACTATGCCCGTGGTGTGTGGAGTTCATCTCTCCTCCTGGTACTCTGGTTTCCTCCCTAGTGCAAAGACATGCAAAATAGACTGACTGGCATCTCTAATTTGTCTGTAGTGTGTGGATGAGTGATGAAAGTTCGACCTGGTCACATCTCAGGTTCAGGAACTCTCAGGCTTTTCCATTGTCCAGGGTTTACAACTGGGATGTCCAAATATTTGTAAATAAGACCATATACAGATAAAGTGTCAAGTGTTTGAGTAAGATGTACTGCTGTAATCCATCCCTAACAATGCATACATCCTCAGTAGTCATATTAGAGTTTGCGTGTAGAGTTATGCCATCTATCTTCAGTAACCGCTTCATCGGGGTCTGAAGTGTATCCAGGGAACACTGTAGGCATAAGGCAGGAATACATGCTGGATGGAATGTAGGTCTATCGCAGAGTACCACACACACACACACACACATTCTGAGTTCAGAAGGTGAATAATCAATGGATCACACAGATAGCAGACTCTGGAAACTATAGTGTTTACCTCCTGAGACAGTGTGATTTATTACTGCTGTGAAGTTTCTCCACTATGCTCATTGTGTGGCCAGTGACTGCTCTCTTACATCTACAGCTTTGCCTTTAGCTGTGAATACACTGTACTGATCAGCAATATGCTTAAATATATTGCCAGTGTTACATGGCACATTGGTCTACTTCTTATGTGTGTGTGCGTGTCTGTGCGTGTCTGTGCGTGTGTGTGCGTATAAAAGGGGGTTAAAAAGGCAAAAGAAAATGAATCTGAAGAGAACGTCAGAGACATAATCTCTTGCCAATTGCCCTGACATTTCCCTCAGTGTTGTTCCAATCTCACTAATAACAATTAGCTATATAATTGTAACAGTAATTATGATTAAACATTTGGTGAGATGCCAGGGAAGCACTCTCCTGTGTAACTTTAGCATCTTTATTTTTTTTTCCACATTACACAAGAGTGGCAGGGGAGTGTGGGCTGTAGACAAACCAAACACGCGCCGTTAGCTTTAAGCACGTCCAGCAGCGGAGGAAATGAAAGAGTCTCGATAATTACTGTATGCACACCCTAAATACAAAAAATAACATTTCAAATGCACTGCCCTAGAGTGTTATTATCTTCACAATCCTTTTAAACAGCACACAGGAATAACCAGTGTTTAGTATTGCATTAAACAAATTGTCAACCTTTCAAATAGATTTTCAACAAATATTTAATATACACAGGTTTTACTACCGATATGATCAAATTAGTCTCAGATTAAAGTCAGTTAAATTCAATTGTAGTTCTCTGCTTATTATTTACATATTTACAGTGTCCCTTGGTGGTCCAGCGGCAGGATCCTGTGCTCTCTTGCCATGGCCTGGGTTTGATTCCTGGGCAGGGAGCTAGACAGCCACTGAAGAGCTAACTCTTAGTGCCAGTCCCAAGCCTGGATAAAATTGGGAGCGTTGTGTCAAGAAGGGCATCCGGTGTAAAACCTGTCCCAAATCAAATATGCGGACCAGATGATCTTTGTGGCGACCCTGAACAGGGAGAAGCTGAAACAACAATGTTTACAGTAGTTTTTTCCCATGCTTCAAAAACACTGTGCTTAGTTTTATATTTAGATTTGTATTTTTATTATTAAAAATATAATTCTTGAATTTATAATACATATTTTCCCCAGACATTAAAAACTCATAAATAATGAAGATATGGCTGAGTTTCAGTATATTTTATATAAATGAAATGAATATCAGCACCACTCCTTAGCACCTTAATACTTAATTCAGTCATCCAAGTGTTTACAGGTTTGTGTGAGACTATTTTGACTAATCTTTGTCTGGACAGGTACTTTTTTATTTGGAGCAGTGTCTCCTAAAATTAGCCTCTTTTTTATTATTATTTTTTTTAAAATCTAAATGAAACCAGCCGATTAGTATTTTTTCCCCTCGCAGCTGCCTGTGAGTTACAGTGGCATTTCAGGCATGTTTTAGCTGAAAAGCTTGGTAGAATACTCAACAGAATGATTTGATATTTGGCTATGATGCGATTACAAAACGACACATTGCATTATTTGCTTTAAATGTTGTCAAGTAGTTTTACTTCCACACATTTAAACCCCCCTCCCTCCTCCCCCCTCCCTGAGAGCACTTCCTCCTCGCTCCTCCTTTCTTAACTCGAATCCACCAGCTCATCAATGTGCTCCTGTTGCTAGGCAACACCATCGCACATATACTCCCAACAGAGTTTTGAAGGTAATAAAACAATGCCCCAAGATAAACAGAAGCTAAGGTCCGGAAAAGCACAGGAGGGAGTAAGCAGGAGTGACGCTAACTAAGTGTAAATAACTCCTGTAGCTTATGCCTCTGACTGTCTCCACATGCTTCTAATTAAAGAGAGAGAGAGAGAGAGAGAGAGAGAGAGAATTATTAGTTAGCTATGTTAGTGTGGGTGCTGAGTTTATTAGCACAGCAGATGTTATATTACTTGGGGGTTATCGATCAGGGATCTGTTTATTTAATTTACAGTGGGTAACACTTTATTTGATTGGTCCTCTCGCCTTACTGTCTATACCCATGACCAAGTCGATCTCGCTCAAGAACATGTCAAATAACACTTTTCTATCTTTCAGCAACATGTCATGAAATATCTCGGTAGTGTACAGTTTGTCCTGAATTTGAAAACTTATTAAACATTAAGGCTTCAAATCTGGACCATCCAAATAGACTGAAAGCAAAAAGGACAGGCTTGTAAAACAGGCTTGTAAATCATCTAGTAAAAATTAACAAACATCAGCAGCACTGTTTCTTCACT
The DNA here is from genome assembly GCA_028566695.1 of Bagroides melapterus. NCBI lineage: Eukaryota > Metazoa > Chordata > Actinopteri > Siluriformes > Bagridae > Bagroides > Bagroides melapterus. The sequence continues at coordinate 9,035,039 of JAOTRN010000043.1, read as the reverse complement.
GTTCATTTAGTTTTTAGTTGACCAACATTTAAAAACAAACAAACAAACAAACAAAAAAATTGACTAGCTGCCATTTCTGTAATAAAAGCAATGGTTGACTTTTTTTTAGACTACAGAAGAATCAAATAAATGAATTTTATACATAAAATAAATGGCTTAAAAAAAAGCAGCTTTAAAGCTTTTAGGCTGCAATGACCAATAAACCAAAATAATAAATAATAAATCTTTGTATCATAGCACATTTTTAAAGGATTTATCACTTCAACTTGTGTGGATGATGTGGCAGCTCAGCTAAAGAATTCTGCAGTTCAAAATATCATATCTGTCAGCAGAGTTCTCCTCTTAAAGCACTGACCTGCCATCCTTCCTTACAGCATCTGCTAAGTTTTCCCTCGATACTCTGTTTAACTCCGGTCTCTGTAGCACCCGAAAACAAATCTGGATTGACCTGTTGTTGCTCTCGTACGCTGCATATCTGACTCTAAACTAGCTGAGTGTTATTGAAAACTGATGTGGATCCCATGGCACTGGATGCACACTTTCATAATAGCATTCACTATACCACAGTACCACGATAATATATTATTTAACTTACACCTTGTTTTTAAAGGACAATAAAAATAACTGAGGGGAATTCTGAGCAACAGAATCAGATTTAAAAAAAAAAGCCTACACGTATTATGAAGTTTTAATTAAGAAAAAATAAAGCCTAGTTTAGACTTACACGAGGTACTATTTTTGCTTTCTTTACTATCTGCCTGTGCTTCCTTTCACTTTTTTCCCACTACACAAATTAGCTCATATTAGTTATAATAGTTAGTTAGTTAATACATTAGCTAGTAGAATAGTTTATGTGATATATATATAATGTGATATATATTATGTATAATATATTATATATGATATAGACACCGAACAGGATTTGTTGACAGATTGCTTGTTGATAATCTATAGATGCCGTAGTGACTGTAGAGTGTCTACAGTGGATTATTCAAAGTGTTGCTGAAGTTCGTAATTATAGAACTCGTTAATTCTAGGGAAAAGCTAGACAAAAAGACTCATTCTGATGTAAGCTCTTGCTAAAGAGTAAAACCACAAAGTCAGAGACTAGCAAACATAGAAAGTCCTGACATTAGTTATCTTCTTCTCTTCTTTTACTATATTTCTATATCACTTCTTAGCATTTGCATTTCCAACCATATTTTTTCAATGTGGCACAGACTGCAAATTTGGATGATGATGATGGTGGTGTGTATTTCTCCTAATCATCATGCAGATCTTTCTCTAATGTTCCCATTGGGGTATTATCATATTGCAGAGGGTGAATATTCTAGCTTAAATTGAGAGATGATGAATGCTGAGCCGTGCTTCCGTGAGTCCAGGTCCCTTGAAAAAAAAAAAAACATGGCGGAAGAAAATGAAAAAAAAAAAAAATAATAATAAATAAAAGCATCTGAAAATATGATGGTGTTATACTGATGGTTTGACAAGAATATAAATGACAGGGGGAAAAAATTGCAAAGCAGAAGTCAGTGTGTGTATTTGTATATGTATTTGTATATGTGAAACAATAGGCTTTAAACACCATATTTCATTGTTATTTATGGCTTCATTTACAACATGAAAGTCCTCCAAGCCAAGGCATTTATGTTTGTTTATGTCCTCCTTGTATTGCTTTATATCTCTAGAGATATATAAAGGTTTTCTGATTGATCATTTTAGTCAATACAAGAGCAGATTATGGCAAATAATATACTGAGTGTGAATATCCATCTAATCTCCAGTTGTTGATGGCAGAGGGACTGGTGGTCATCCATATTTAAACAATGATCAACAGAAACATTTTTTTTATAACATTATTGGTTTTCTGAATCAATTGGGAGTTTATCATAATAAATCAAATAAAAATAATAAAAGCTCCCCAAGTTATTGGTATTGTATCGCCCAACACGTCACAAGTTTACTGCCATGTGACGAGGGAGCATATGTAATTTTGAAGATGAAGAGAATCGCTGCTGCTGCATTGGTGCTCGGAGTGTGAGAGGGAGAGTAAAATAATAAAACACACTCAAAAGGTAATATGGTGTAATCTAGCTAACAACACTTCACAACACTGAATACATTGTAGTTAGTTAATTCTTTGCAATTTAGCCACAACTATCAATACAGTATAACAAGTTTTTAGTATTTTAATATTTTCCTTTATTATTACAAACCACAAAGTTGTTCACACTGGCGTGTCGTGTCATGATGACAGTATATTCTGATGACAGTATGTTTTAATCACTTACGGTGTACATTTGACTGGATTGTTGCCCTGCCCAGTGTAATTTGTTTTAATGAAATATTTATTTGATCATAAATTCATGTGGATGATAGATTAGAGATGGATGGGTGGATAGGTGGAGAGAGATATGCACCTGGAAATTAGGTCATTTTTTGGGGCATTATTTAATTCAAAATCGTGAAGCAGACCCATTCCAAGCAGTATAACTCTCCGTTATTCAAACCAATCTACACTCATGCTGTGGTACGACATCTTTTTTGTCTGAAACCTAACATTGCAGATTAGCAACAGCAATTACATTTTAGTGCTTAACTATTAAAGATTATTTCAAGGCCCATATAATAAGCTCATAAGAAGTTATGTTTTGTTTCCTATAAGCTGCATTGATTGGTTTGATGCAGGACTTTCAATGCCTGTTGTCCTTCTGTGTAATAAATTGCTGTGCGAGTCTTCTTACTGAGTGTGTCTGGACTATGTTCCACCAGCTGATGACTCGTGATGACGTACCACACACGGATAAGTTACCTTATGTTATTTTAACAATATAACAGTAACAATGTAATAATGCTTTAAACTGGACACAGTTTTCTATGTTCAGTGTTTGTGTAAGTTCAGACCCACTCATGCTTCAGTCACACAGGTACTTCTGCTTTCAGCTGCACTTAGACACACTTTACATTAAGGGGCTGGAATGTGGGTCAGTGAATTTTAGGTCAGAACACTTTTGTTGTATTTGGTGAAGCTCTCCCTATAATGGTCAATGAACAAGAATAGCTACTAAAATATTTGACTATAACTTTACCTGATATTCATATTAAGTATGTAAGCATAAACATAAAAAAATATATTAACATAAATAAAAATATGTGATGTACTGTACTAGCTGTCACTACTTCTACATTTCTACATCTACTGCTAGGTTATTATTATTATTATTTGGTCTGTTTATATGGTAACTATTAGCATGCAAGCTAATAGCAATATCAGATCTATTAGCTGTCATTAGTCATTATCTTCAGGGTTTTGCGATTTTACAAATCTTGTTACAAATTTTCAAAATTAATACAGATTTTCCACTGATTTGGGTCAAGGTGAGTTGTTTGACATGAAGCCAAAGCCCTCTTCAATTTATGTGCGTCATAGAAAATTGGAAACATATGTAATTACATATGTTTCTTCACTTGTAGTAGCTTAAAAGTACTGTAGAATAGTTTTTCATGGCAAATACTGACTGAAAATAAATAAATAAAATAAAACAAAAAACAATCATCAAAATAATAAAGATCCTGGATTATTTAGCAGTGTTTAATATTTGCTCATACTTTCATTCCTTGGGAAAGGGCAACAAAGCAAAATTTGTTTGTGTATTTTAATTGTGATTCCATCTTGTGCTTTTTAGTTAGCTCATGTTTATTGATAAATATTTGTCCTTGTACTTGAGTATTTTTTTTGCTTCTATTACTTTTGGTACACAGAATTATTCATAAGAAATTTTACATCAATCATGAAAATGGCCTCATTTATAGATTTTACCAATTAACCACCAAGAACATATTACTATAGACATAAATATAGTATTGGTCAAACTCTTTCTTATGGTTTATTAAGATTAATGTTCATGGCTTTGCTAAAAACTAATGATATAATGTGATTTAACGTGAGCGTGAATTTAACTTTGTGTACATGTTGCCTGAATATTGCAGACTGGACAAATTGAAGTTTCTAGTGGCTAGAAAAGAGAACATTCTGTACCTGCTTTTGAATACTTTTGCCATTATGGTGCTATTTGGTCCACTTTTTTTATTATCATTTTTGTCTTGTCTAAAGGGCTCTATATTGATCACATTTTTTTTTACTAATGGTTCACATTAACAATTATCTCCCTTTTTTTTTCTTCAGTGGTCTGCCTTTTAGAGCTAAGTGTAGGCTACTTGTTTTTAATCCGAGAATGTTAACTTTTTTTTGGAAACTTCTCTTCAATAGCACTTAGCTGGCACTGACTAAAGTAGTCTGCCTTGATAATGGACATCTAAGGTTTGACTCAGAGTTGTAATAAAAGATGTAGTTTGCTTAAGCTAGACTTATGGCATTCACCACTGAACTTTGGATTACCAGTGATGCTACATGCCTCTTCAATTTTAGCTGTAATTCTAATCAGTTGACTTTTATAGTAAATCATGTAAGTTTTAGCTGTCATGTCAAATGAGTTTAAACATTTTGTGTAAATAATAATCTTAGCCTTAAGTGGTGAAGAAGGTTATTGGGCTTATGCCTATGTTTATACTACGTTCTTTCATGTATTACACTGTACCTGATGTGGTTTTAATTGCAACAGGCTAAAAAGTTTAGTCCAGTTGTCTATATCATAGGTCACATTTTCTACCACCTCCTGGGAGATCCTCAGAAATTCCCAAGCCAACAGTGATGCATAAACGCTCTGGTGGATCCTGATTCTGTATCTCTAATGGGAGCTTACTAGAGGGGCATCCTTAAAAGGTGGCCCAATCAACCTCAACTGCCTTCTCTCGATTCAGAGGAAAAGCAGCTCTACTCTGAGGATTTTCCAGTTTGTTGAACTCTTCACCCTTTATTGGAGATTAAGCCTAGCAACACTAAGGAAGGACCTCATTTCCACTGCCTGTACTCATGACCTTATTCTTTCACTCACTGACCAAGGTTAGTAATGTAGGTAGTAACACAGAGCACTTCCACATAATACTTCAATATGCTATGTAAATCTTATGGCTATGGTCATAGCAATCAGTGGAGCTCGACCCTGTTTTAAACTTATGGGAGTGTTGAGAATGATATTAGGAAGCCATCATTCTCCACTATCATCATCAAAACATCATTTGAGAGAATATCATTTGGAAGCATGATGTTCATCCCTCCAATACAGTTGCAGATGATTCAGAGACTTCCAGAATCTGTGTTCACAGGTGCATTTAATATGTTCTGGAGACTCATGTTGGTTCAACATCTTTTACATTAACACCCTCACACACACACACACACACACACATACAGAGAGACATGCCTCAATGTCCCTACATACTTAAATAACAAGAATTTTTACCCCATTTCCCCCCAGTTTTGTCATTTCCTAGTTACTATTATTACCACCCACTCAAACACTCTCTAATTACTATCTATTAACCAGGCATGGTAAGAGGTAGTGTATGCTTCCTCCGAGGCACAAGAAGCCAACCAAATTGCCAGTTTTGCTCTCTTGGACTATTAGCAAAGGATTGCTGCAGCATCAACAGGATTCAAACTTACAATCTGAAAAACACTTTTTGTTGTGCCACTCAAGATCCTTAAACAATAATACCATGCAACTTTTTTATAAAGAAATTTTGAAAAAAAAAAAAAAAAAAAAATGCCAAGATGCGCTATTCAAACTTTTCCACAGCCCATGGAAACTTACTGATTGTCAGACGGTAAGAAGGAGAGTCAGAGCCTTGTTAAAGAAGCAATACATCTTCTAGAAGCTTCACTCACGTCTCTCTGTGAAATAAACTTGACTAAAATGTCTATTTCCTAATAAATATAGTAGCTCTATATTCTGACAGGTGGATTGAATACAGAAAGTTACTGTAAATGCCTAATAATTCCATCCATCGAATATAGTGTGCTTAATGTTTTAATTTTGTTTTTAACATTTTATTATTTATTTTTTTTTTTTTTTGTGAATTAAAAAAAAAATTGAAATGGAAATTGACTATTTAACATTAGTGGCATGTTTTTGCTCTTTGCTTTGTGTGACTAAAACATTATTCATTTTTTATGAGCGAATGACACAAAGTTTGAGATCCTGTCAAGTGCAGTCATGACAAATCTGCTCTATTTTTGTTAAATTGCACATACAGTTAGAGATGCTTTTCAATAGTATATTTTCCAAACAGCTAACACCATCAACCTTACATATGTCCTTTACTGTGTAAACACATGCATGCACAAACACCCAAACATTGAGGCATGCCTCTCATTCTTCATTCTGTTTCATACCTTCATAAATCTTTAACCTTGCTCTATTTCTTTCATGGAAGATCTGTGCGAATTATTCAAGCTATGGACAGTCATATCTGTTATTCTCTCCTCTCCCCTACACTTTCTATATGATATCTAGGTTTAGAGTATGAACAGTGCCCTTAAGCATGATTTTTTTAGCCTTTAC